>JAULBU010011568.1:0-23378 GCA_032358235.1 Odonthalia washingtoniensis
GTAAATGAATTAGCAGCTGTTTCATAATTCTTACGAGCGACTTGTAAACCTTGGTTAGAATTTAGATACGGTTAGGAAGGTCGAGGGATATGCCAAAAGTGATGAGGATCTTCAATGGTGAGGATGAACGTAATGAAGTTAGGAGCAAATAGAGTGGATGTAGTCGTGAGCAAGATTTGAGTTGATTATTAGCACGATTGTTCCTCGAACTAACAGTGTAAACACTGTGAGAACTGTACTGTGTCATTTTCGTTTCCAAAATAATAATTTTGAAAATAATTTTATTATAATAATAATTTTAATAATTTTTAATAATTTTAAAATTAAAATGTCAATAATTTCTGGTAGCCAATTAACCCCATTGGTTTCTTTTTTTTCTTTTAGATAATAATTGTAATTGGAATAAAAAATCAGGAAAGTTCCTTTCTTTGTCCTACTCTCTTCCCTGCAATAAGCGATCTCTCATTAAATGTAAATGGTTTCGCTAATGTTGGCGTAGCTCATGTACTGATCAAGTGGCATTCAAGAAGAAAGATGCATGTTTCAGGCGTCAAACGGCTGCTCGTTAGAGTCTTTCAATTTTTGGATAAAATTCTCATCCTCATCGCATAAGACGACAATCTTCAAGTTTCAATCGCCAAAAATATTCCTCCTGACAACATTACCAGGAGAGATTGTAACGGTAGCATTACAACAAAAGGGACTTCACCTAAAGCCTGACATACACAAGACCTTCGCTTCATTTCTTATTAACGGTTTCTCAGCTTGTAAAAGATGAGTGGTAACCAAACAGCACTATACTGAACGGGAAATTTTACCGTCTGTAAAGGAAGCTTGATTCAAATACTGTATGTAATTTATGTTCATTTCTGTCATTGTATCCAATTTATCTATGTGACAGTAGATTATATTTATAATTAATATCGTAACGTTTCGAATAATAATGCAGTGTAATTAATGATACTTCATGTTTGTTATTTATTGAATGTTTGGTGATTTGATTTAAGATTAAGGATAAATCCTCTAACAGTCTCAATAGAGCCGTTATGATGAATTGGAAATGGATAATCCCGTTCAGAATAATTTCTTTAATGTACATGAGAATGATATTCTTTGCCTTATAAATATAACTTAGAGTTTTTATTTACAAAAGAATGAACAATCTCTTTTATTCAGCAGCATAGAACACAAAAACTGTTTTATTAAACAGCATATAATACAACCTCATCTTCTAAAAATTTATTATAATGGAACGAAAGACTCGCGCACGACGTTCTTCTTCGAAAAGGAATAGAATTGATATAACAGATTCTCCATTAGTATCAACAGTGAAAAACTATGCAAGAGTTCGCAGGATGGCGACAGCACATGATCCTACAAAAATTATTCCTATATAAAAGAAAAGACAGCTAGCAGAAGACGCAAATGGTAATCAGATGCAAACATTGAAATTGAGGAAACAGAACAATCCTTCCAATATGATGATTTCTTCAACAAGGACAGAACATGATACCGTAAGACCTGCACAAAGATCTGAAAGCAGTAGTAAAATTAATCTTGAAGTAATTACAAAAGAATTGGGAGATTTGGATGACCGTATGGAACAGAAAAATTGTGAGATGGAATTTTAGCGCAAAGGAAATTTGCCACTTGATGGTTACAATGAACCAAGAAACGAAATTGAGTCTCGGAGTCAGGATGGTTGTTAATTAGGCAGAAGGAAGTCTCAGAAACGGATCAACAATAGAAGAGATTCGACTGGTTAATTTGTTCGTTCGTTACATTCTGTGGACGGAGGTGATGGGGAACAGGTTGATGAAGGTAATATGAGCAAGACAGGAACGAAAATAACGATTACATTGGAAAAATACAACAGACTGAAATGTGGCATTCAGAGTTCAAAAAATCAACCCGAAAATTATTTGAAGCTCTAAAGCCATGGCAGGAAAAGTGTGAAAAGTTGGTTAAAGAGAAAGAAGAAATGAAATTGAGAGCAGAATGTGATGAAAATCTTCGAGGAACTGAATCAAGTAAAGCCTCCACTTGTAAAGGCCAGGGAACGTCTATTAACAGTACCATATATCTACAACGTAATATGAGAATATAATTAGGAGATAAAGAAGTTGATCAGTCTGTCTGTAACTACATTATTGAGTTTGCTGATTGAATGTCACGCTTCGCACATCAATATACTAGCGAAGCTTGGAAGTAATGGGGTAGGGACATGGAGGAGAGCGTATTATGGGATCCAAAAGTGCACACGGAGCAGAAAAAGATGATACGAAATTGGAGAGGATGTGTACTTAAAGTAACCGAGGATGGGGAAAAGTATTTGTCGAACAAACAAGAAAGTAACCCATTAGGAACACCAATTGTTACAGTAGAAGAAGAACCAGATCGTCGCCTTCTTGTTACCTCCAGTCATATACCCGTATGCCCAATGGAAGAGTTCCAGTATGGAAAAGTCTTCACAAACGCTCCAGATACCATGAGAAATTTAATTGGCCAATGAGTTGTCACTGTTCTGCGTACAAGCATGAGAAAGCTTCCGTCAGAGGAATTGGAACGAGCTGTATTTAAATCAGCAATAGGAAGTCAGATTCTCTCGAAGAAATTTGATTCGGTATGCCGCCAATCGATGAGAAGGATGAAAAGGCTGCTAAGGACACGGTTTCTTTCTCTTCTCGGATACAGAGAAATAGTTGCCACTAGATCGAAAAATGTTGGAACTGATTTTGAATCGACAAGATTCGTTCAAAATAAAGTGGCATTGAAAAAGTTATTTAAGAAGTTACATGATGGTACCAGAGATACGACGTGGTGGGGCAGAGAAAAGTTTGAAGATATTTGCGCCGAACCTTAAAAGTTCTATCCTATACCGCTGCAGAAAGTGGATGGTGCGGATATTCTATTTTCAAATGAACCTTCCCGCGAGGCGTTTTGAAATTTTAGACGATTTGACTTTTCAAAACAAGATGATGTCAGCGTCATGACAATTATAAGATTGGATGCAATCAGAACATCCTAGTTATACTCGTTTCTAGATATAGAAAACCAAGAAAGTATCAATCAATTCAAATCTGATGAAGAAAAGGAAAGATATCAGAGATCGAAACGATCAATACTTCCAGGAAAATTTCTGGACCAAAAAATAGAACCAATAAAAGAAGTTTGCACTGAAAAGTAGTTATAATCAATTAAGGGTGAAAAAGTTCCAATTGAATCGGCAAGAAGATTCAAATAACTGTTACCAAGAGCTGCCGCTCAGATGTTGAAACAAGCACTTATGGCAATGAAAATAAAATTTATGGCTGACAACAGACTTCACCTATTTTTAAAGGAATGTCAGGTAAGATCTAGAGGTGATGATAGGAACAGATTACGTATTTACTTCATATCTCATACTTTTGCATTCCAATATCCACTCAACAGACGGTTTTGTATATCTATGAATGCAAAAGGTTTTGCTAGTTACGTGTGTGAATGGATTGATTCTGTATCTGAATGCTTTATTCTCCATTCAGATAACTTGCGTTCTACATTTGTCTCTTTCAATGACTATGGCCCCCTGGATTTCATTAATGAAAGTGATGGAGAAGATGACGATGAAATTAATAAACAAAAACATGTTGAAATAACTGTGGCTTATGATGAAGCGGATATTACTATGGAGGATACATTAAAAGAACATGATATTGATGTAGAAGGAGTTGAAGGTAATGAGTATTGTAGTGACAATTAGGAACTTGAAGATGAGGAATAGTAGACTACAAAAAAGAAAGGTATAGAAACTACATCATGAGAATCACAAATCAAGTTATTATTTTTCTTGATAATGAAGTTATAATTTTGACATTCTTCGCAATAATGATAGAAATTTTAATTTTGGTTCTGATATAAAGAAGTATAAAACCACAATACCACAAGTTCTGAGCAAAAATCAACATCATATTGCTTAATCAAGCAAATGAAGGACTGTGGAAATGACAGAAATACTGATCACATCAATTCCAATTCATTAGAAGTATAAAAGAAAAGGAGAAGAGGACTAGTTGATGGTGATTATATGATAACTACTAGTTGAAATCCTATATTGAAAAATCCTACAAACTTCATTGAGTATCATAATCATACACCTCACCTCGAGCATAATGAAATCTATTGACGAAAAACAATTCTGTTGCCCAATTTTTTTCTCCATCACTGAAAGAAGCGTTTCGGTTTCTCGGATAATTATTAGATAATAAGCCTAATTTGGTATCTACAGGGACAATATGGACAATCTCACCTATGATATCTATTGGAATTATACCGAACCGCTTCGAAGACTGTCTTTTACCCTTCTCGCCCTCACTTCTTTCCCACAGTAATCGTATAAAATTTAATTTTCTATCTATACCTTCGATCTCCAACTCCCCACTATCCAAAACATGATAATATTGAAGAAAGCACAGTTTAATTTCAATTACTTTATCACATTCAGTGCATCGGAGATGTTTGTGCTCCTGCCAAGTTATTGATTCTTTCTTCATCTTCGATATCCTGAAGAAGCAAAGACACTTCACGAACCACACAGGCATGTCACCATTATGATTGTGTTTGCTTAGCCAACAGATTCAACAATTAAATTATCAAGGCGAGGCCACTTAGATCCATACAATGATCGCTTGGCAACAATTCTTTGTGATATTCTATATGTATCATTCGGTATATACACAAAGTTCGTCCCTTTTATCATGTCTGTCAATTTTGGATATCTAGATATATAACCTGATGCATGAATCTCAATTTTTACATGCCTGGCTTCTGCAAGTTGCCTTTCCACCACCAGCTCCTCCCGAAGAAGCCTGATCATACTTTCGAATCCATCCTCTCCAACTATAGAAAACATATCTGTTATACAGTCAGAAACTTCACATCTTACCGATAATCCATTTCGGCTACAATATACATCTTTGCAGAACAATTCCATTTCCTGTAACGTAATTGTTTTACATCTTCTAACTAAGAAACCACCATCATGTTTAACAGCTTTGATTCTACTTGTGTTTGCTCTTGGCTTTTTCAAACTATTACCATGACAATCTTCATGACCTTGCTGAGATGATATTCTGTCACCATACCTTTCTTGGCGTCATGATATCGTTTCATTCATAACAGTTCCATGTCTCTTCGAGGTCATTGCATAGTCTGCTTTGAAACAATTGTGATCCATTTCATATAACCCGCTATGCATATATGTAATTCCTCCAGTCCTTTTAAGATCCTCGACAACATGATCCAACATATGCCACTTGCTTGTCCCCATACTGGATGGCTGATACTTCTCAAATATTTTCCTTCCAAAGGCCTTGAATTCTTTTATATTGAATTCCAAATCAACAAAATCCTGAGGTGCCCAACCAGGGTTCCTTCCTCGCTTATAAATCTGATCTTCAATGGAGACATATTTTTTGAAAACTTCGGTTATCGGGACTTCGTTATGGTTTCCACAACATCGGTCGACAATAGACCCCAAGAAAGGAAAAACAACATCTACTAAATCGTAATCTCCAGCCTCCAGCATACCTGTTAGACCAGTTTTCGTGGCAAGTCCTGACAATATACCGTTGACAGTTCCTTTCGAAAAGTCAACATTTAATCCATAACCGACGGACAGGTTTTGAACATTACATAAGGAAATATTCAAATTCCTCAGTACAGACTTTCTGATTGTATTATAGAAGCGACTTTCACCCCTGTTTGAAGGTATTGATGTGCTTTGGCGTGATTCATCTCTAAGTAAGAGACAGACACTCCTTCAACATCCATAAAACACCAAGTGACAAGTTATGTAGCTGTTCGAATTGAAAAATTGCGTAGATATCAACAGTAGGATCAATTCCAACGAAATTAAAATATGCCAAAACTGGTAAGAACGATAACATTGATTTCATCTTCAAACTTTCCATAATTTCCGTGTCCCCTTCTTCAAGTTTTCTATCAATTCCATTGCGGTTCTCAAATTTCGTCCCGTTGCTTTCGTACAATCTGGTAGATCTGCCTTTACCACGTCGCATCTATGCCATGGAGATGCGGTCGAGGAGTTGCACTTTACATTGGTCATGTCCTCCGCTTCAGGTAAGTCTGCCACATACGAAGACAACATTAAATGCGCACGGAGCTTCTTTCCATTATGTCAGAACAGGAAAATTCTACCGATTTGTGTAAACTTCTAATCATATCAGATCGATCGATATTCCAATGTACAGATTTTTGAGACCATGGGGCTTTTGACTTCTTGGCACCAAGCTTATGGTCAAGTGATACATATCTAACTGGCAAGTAAGCCACGACAGACCTTTACGACACAACATTATCCCTTCTATGCCTTTCATTGAAATTAAGTAGATTTAAATGCATAGGGTAAAAAGAAAACAAATTCGGCTTCAAACTGATTTTATATTTGTCTCTGTAAACCTGCAAGAGTGTAACGAAAGAATCCTCTCCATCCTCGTCAAATGTCTTCCAGTTCACATTGTCCTTATCATACCCGTTTATGTATTCAGTATCTTTTGGAAGGGCATTATCACCGATGTCTAAGTTCATTGGATGCGTACGGAGGGCAGAATTAGCATCTGGGGTTAGTATTATGGAATCGAACGATGCGGATTCAATCTCAGTTCTAAGAACTTCCAACGCATCACGCTTATAAAGATTTACTTGACCTTTATTTCCATAAACAATTGTATGCTTCATAAATCCATTTTTCCCCCAATCGTTTCTTGGTATCCAGAGAGCAAAATTCACGGATAAAGGATATATTCGGAAACAAAGAACAGAACTCTCCAACAAGGTTTGAGTCTTCCTTCAAAATATCTAATAGTTCATTTCACAAGTTGTCGCTAACATTACAACCCATATTCATAAATAACGTTGCTATTCCTTCAAGCTTCGACTGTTCTACCGAATCATCCATCGACTCAACAAGTACAACAATATCACCCTCACAGTCGTTTCCGATATCAAATTCAGTGCAATAGAACTGTTCTTTCACTGCAAATACATTGTTCGTAGCTCTATGTACAGGCAGCCTTTCTCCGTGTCCAAATATATTCCGCGGAACCCCCAACCGGTTCAAATCTGATTTCTTCATTGTTTTTCTGCAAGCTCCATCCCTACTGTTTCGTGTGGGGTGTGCCGTATATAAGTGGGTGTTAATTCCATATTCAGATGTAGATTCGAAAGAGCACAGCGGGCGGGAACACTTAAAATTCGGATTCATTGTCGATCAATTAGTGAGAGTTGAACTTACTCATCAACTTGAACTGTCGTTGTCAATACCAACAAATTTTCCCATAATAAAGTTGATGATTTTGAAAAGAAATGTAATGTTCAAAAATTATTGGCAAAAAACAAAGTCACCAATGCAACAGTAGAGATTTCCTAAAGGTATAAATTAAATTAAAAAATTTCCTATTGCCCAAACATTGGCGAATAGAAATCTATTGAGAAACAACATTGTGTAATTGAATCATATTGACTACACCAATAAAAAATAGTGTCACCCAATTTAATATTGTCAATTATTGATTTTTTTATATATTTTCAAAACAGTTCATTGATAGTTCAATATTTAATCGGGCCATATTGAAATTTCAAGTTACTGACGCACCTGTCTCATTGAAATTGCAAAATGCGCATCAACTATACTCTTTCCACAAGCAATTTCAGGATGTACAATCCCTATCAAACGTATTCCATGATATGCGGCTATGAAAAAAGCAGTAACAGGAAACATGTCATTTTGATAACATCTAGCATTATCTGACATGATCCAAATTTCTTTTAAATTCGGTCGGTCAACTTTGACTCGCGCCGATATAGCGTCCACAATACTACAAACAGCTATCGAATCCTGTTTCGCCTCATTCTCAATAATTTGATCAAAGAACATTGTACTAAAATTAACGTCATCATCCATAACTTCATCATCAACTGTCTCACCCGAAACATAGAAAAGAACGGCACTGTACCATGAGATACCACGTTTCCTGTAGAATTCTGTTGGAGTTTCTCTAAAACGAAAAAATTCTATTTTCATTTTGTAATCTATAATTACCATTCCACACGTCTCTGCCTCGGCTTCCCCAATCATTTTATATATCTCCGTAATACGTATATCCTGCACCTTTGCACGGTGATGATGACTCATGTAAGTTACCATCTTCCTTTTTACCTCATCCAACGCCTCCTTTACTCCAACTGTCAATTCGTGCACACTACCTGCTACATCTTCAACCAGTTGTATGGTCTTTAGGCACTCCTCACAGTTTTTTCTACCATTCACAGTCATATTTCTCGGTGAAAACCCCGCATCAACGTCACGACGACTTGATGCTGAATACAAACTGTACTTACATTGTGTGCAGGATCGTTATCTGTCATAACGTGATGGAGGAAACTATATTTCATAAATTCCGAAACACCTCAAACTAAACTGAGAATTTCCCTACCCACCACAATATATACAACCTCATTGTGAATAATCTTCAATGGGGATGTAGATAATCGTCAATCTTCAATTTTGCTATGTTATCGTAAAGTAGACCAGAGATAACGTAATCGACACACGCTTTCACTTTCTTTTGTCTTTTCGTGACCGTTCTTGCTGATTTTAAAAAAGCTATCCTACCTACTTAATTATCATCATTACCGCTTTTCTTCTTTTCATTCTCATAGGTCTGCCATAAATATTCCAGACTTAATTTCCGCTTGACAGCTGGTAATCGCACCCAGCTTCCATTCCGTAGTATTCTCTTTGTGCCCCATTACACTAACTGTACATTCTCCGGTCTAAAGATGAATGCTAGCTCATACTGTATCACACAATCGTCAACTCTCATCCGATTAATTTTTCGACATAGTAGTCTACCGCTTTTTTCAAGTGCAATGATGTCTTTTTATCCCCGTTTATACATTTCTCAATGTATCCATTCATTTTCTTCTTCCTTTTTAACATAGTTGACTCAACTTCCATCTCACTATCCATAATTACATGATTTCCCGTATCCATCTCTAATAGGTCCCTTACAACCTCCTCTTCCATGTTTCCTAACATTTTCCTCTTTTCCAAGCACGAAACTGACGACGTTAGAACTGCACGTATGGTACGTCGTTCTACAGAACCTTTTTTACTACATTTCCAAAATCGAATCACATTGTCTTGGAAATTTCCCTCAGCCTCATTCTCTTCAAAAGTTATCCTATTCAATAGTGCGCCCCTTCCGAGAAGCGCAGCTTCACATAATTTCTTCAATAAGTCTTTCATGACATGTAATACGTCATTCACAGTCTCCTTTCCCATTACCATTTCTGAATCTTTCACACACATCTCCGTCGGCATTTTTTTCAGATGTTATTTCGAAGTTCCGGCCATCTTCATGACCTCATAAACCAGATTTTCCCTTTTTTTCAAATCTCGAAGCAGTACCTGTTCTTTTCCAGTCATTATCGGCATTATTTCACATACAGATATCGTTTTGTGCCGCAGTTAGTCACAAACTTATCAATAAGTATTCATTTGTTATTCAGAAACGTGAAAGTACGGTTAGTAAACGAATTCAATTCAATTTTTAAACGGTAAAATAATTCGTATGTTTAAACGGTGCAAAGCCGGTTACATTGTTGTGACTCAGAAATTGTACAACTGACATGGCACGTCCATATCGGGAATTACGTCACATTTCATTTGTCCCAATTTAGTCTTGTTACAGCCATTGAAATCTGTATCTCCTAACGTGTTGTGTTGTTTATTTTGTCTACGCATTAACTTACCATCCAAAAAGTGAATCTTCAACTTTGAAAATTGCTTCCAGTTCTTAATTTTTTTAATTAAGCTTGACCTTATTACGCTCACAGTTAACCATCACGGCGCATGTCTACAGGTTTAGCGTATATAGTTGCAGTCAATTATATAGTCGCTGTTTCCAACCTCACGTTTTTAGAATTGTCTTCTATCAACGGCCCAATCCCATACAGCCTGAACTATTTTTGCATGTTTGTCTTTCACAGAGATTTCATATTTTAACTTGAGGTGCAACTGGCGCCTTTTTTGTTCATTTCTCTTCCAAATCCTACCCCCGTGACCATTGCACATTACTTTTTCACCAACCCAGACTACCGTAAAATTTCCCAAATCGTTATACCTGTTATTACATTGTCATACAACACTTCCAGATCATCGATCGTTTGGCATAACATTGAATGCTGTGCAGACTTGAAATAGAACACATTGCTGTACTTTCCTTTCCAAATTCTCGTTGCATTTCCCATGCACAAATCGTAACAGACGTCAACTACAGCAATGCAACAACTGTTGTGTTGCTGATAGACAATTCACAGTCGGTTTCCTCCAGGCAGGTTACTGGTACTGCACAACAGTAAACCACATTTTTCATTCCTACACTTCTACAGTTGTCACAATTTCATTCGCCATGAGTTTATAAATTTGGGCTATAATTTCCCTTTGCAAAAAAACGACTTCCCTTCCCGTCAAGAAAACATCATAAATCCATTAACTGTTCGCGAGCATCCCCATGGATTTTTATCCTCTTTCACATGCACTTTTCCGTTTTCAAATCGGTCATGCCATTGAAATTTCACATTGTATCCAAAAAATCAAAAGGGAAATATATCAGTGTGTTGTCTGGGGCCGCACGTCTTAAAAAAAATTAAAATAAAATCAATTCCAGAAAAATATCCTTGTTGTCACTGCCAGTCAATGACTCACTGGTGATTTAATTGACTTCCAATTGTCTAAACCTGTCAATGGTTTCAAGAGGAATGATGCATGCATGTATTATGACTGTTCCGAAGAATGAATGATATTCATATATCTTTCAACATCTTTTCCAAGCTTCCAAGCCTTGGTCCATCCTCTTGTTCGTGATCGTTCAGTTCTGTTACAAGTTTCGAATTCTGTGCGGTACATAACTTCTACTAACCGTCGTTTTTCTCAGATAGAACCCGTTTCAGATCATGATGCCTTGCAAGCTTTTTGCCTAATCATGAAGATGAAGAGGATGTACTGGCAATTGAAGGCTGCAATGGTTCTACGAAAAACTTCTTATTTATGTATACATCTTCAATTGAAGGATTAAATTAATTATATTTGCCGCCCAACCGTTTATAAACGATGAGGTCACGAGGAACAATCCCAAAAATATAAACACAAAACGAAAGACACATGACAAAGAGGGGAAGAGAAGAATGAAACAAAGTCAGATCGCCATTTCAGATTTAATTATCATGAACAAAGGAACGATAATCAAATTGACAAATCGACATGCATCAAGACAAAACAAAATGGAAACAATCATTTCATTAATAAAAGAAAGAGACATTTTAGTAAGTTTGTTGGAATCCACCGGTGGTCGCATTAGCCTCCTCAGTGGCAGGTAGATCCCAAGATTGTTCACCAACATCAGCACCAGCAGCGTCACCACTATTAGCCCAACCTTCCATAGCGCCCGCACTGGCTGCAGCGTCCCATTCAGCTGGTGCGACAGGAGCCGACCATTCCGCATTAGGATCGACTGCGCCACTATTGAAAGCTGCGGCAGCGTTAGGATCAGTAGAATCGCCAACATCAAATCCAGTAGGACCAGTAGCGGCAGCAACAGCAGCCGGTACAACATCATCAATACCAGTGTCACCTACAATACCACTTTCACCAATACCGGCACCAGCAGTAGCTGCAGCTTCTTCGGCCTTGTCTAATTCTTCAGGATCACGATAAAAGAATAGATCGACCATTACATCCCAAGGAGTAGAACGTGACATAGTCCCACGTAGGTACAAAACTTCTCTTGCCAATAACCACCAAAGTAAAGCAATGGAATGTTTAGCTTTGTTATTTGCAGGAATTGCAATATCTACAAATTGTAAAGGTGAATCAGTATCGCAAAATGCAATCGTAGGTACATTACAATAAGATCCTTCAGTTACTGCTTGTGCATCTGTACGAGGGTCTGTGATAATTAATAATCTTGGTTCTTGGAATTTCTTTTGAATTTGATTTGTTAATTGTCCTGGTGTCCAACGTCCTGCTATTGCTTGACATCCTGTGTACTGTGAAAATTTTAATACTGCTCTTTGCCCATATGGTCTTGCTGATACTGCCACCACATCAGCTGGGTTCTCGACAGCTGCAATAACACGTGCTGCCAACATGATCTTATCATATGTAGTTGAAATATTGATCAAATGAACACCTGAAGATACGAGTAAGAAAAGAACAGTATGTCAGAAATTCTCTATTTGGTTCGCTCGGAATATTAAAAGTGTAGGATAAATTATTTCTTTTCCTTTCATTCTTTCATTCTTTGTTACTTACCGTCATAACGACGTTTGAAAACATAAGGTTCCATCAAAACATCACAATTCTTCGTTCCAAGATGCGTGTTACATTTTAACATCTTGCAAATATCATCCTCTCTGGACGTCATCTCGCTTCCTGCTCCCATCTTGGTTTCCTTGTTTTCTTCGTTGTCGTTTCAGCTGTACGATAGTCTGATGATCGATCAAAAACGATTGAAGGGTGATTTATCGATGGGGCGAAAAATTGCACTGATTGTGTTAGACTGGGATACCGTCGACTGGTGTTTAGGAGTATCAATCAGCATCAGGCGAAGATTTGGTTAGACCGTGCATGCCGCCGTCGATACCAAATGAAATCAGTACAATAATTTAGGGCATATTATACTGTAATTACTACAATGTAATGTATGTAGAAATTACTGTGGACCATTTTGTAAGATTTTAAGACATGTTTGTACAGTAGGTTCCACACGTGTATTATCATTATTATACTGTAAATGCCTAAATTGTTCAGTTTAACATTTATTTGATATTTTTTGAATTTCAAAATGAATCATGATCAAGCAGGGGGGTTCGAAATCCGCGGGTTCTTCCCAACCATGTCCGTTTCCACTCTTCCGCACACAAACGCGTCTTCATCATGTCTGAGCGTGACAATGTTGGGGCAGGCTGTACTGATGATCCAACACAGTTTGAATACATTCCTTTAACTTGTGAAGGTCCCGAATCTGGCAAATCATACACAATTCAAAAACCGTTACCATGTTCATCTGCTGCAGATATTAAATCAGCAACATCCAATTCCGTCGTTACTGGTTAGTTTTTCCATTCATCATTTTGATTATTATTGATATTGAAAGTGTTGATACTGATACTAACTGTTTGTATTGTTTTTTACAGTGAGTTTGAAGAACCATTATAAGAGATGGGATCATATCAGTAATGAAAGTATAATGTTATCATTTATTATAGATAGTACGCAAGTTTTACAATGGATTAATGAAATGATTAGAAATTTACAACTTAATCAAACATGTAAACTACTTGATTCCATATCTAAGAACGTCATATCTTCAATTACTGTTAATTCAATCACTACTAATACCACGTCAACGAAAGAAGGAGAGGAAGAACGTAGGAAATGTTCTGAAACGTATAAAGAAGCAGCAAATGAATTATTTAAGTATGCTGAAAACTTTAAAGATTATTTAAAAGTACATCAAGCATATAATAAATCATTAAATTGTTTACCTAATACAAAGTCGAAAAAAGTACAAGCTTTGAGATGTAATTTAGCTTTACTTTCAAGCAATATGAGAGAATTTCCTATGTGTATCACGTATTCGGATGCTGCACTTGATATAGGTGTAGACAATGAACTTAATATTAAAGCTTTACTGAGAAGAGGGCGTGCGGAATTCGAATGCGGGATTTCAGGATTCGTTCAATCACTAGTGGATTTGGGAGAAGCTAAATTGAGAAAAGAAGGTGATGTCGTCGTTGAAAGGGAATATGACAGGGTACATAAACAAGTTTTAATGGTTTTGGAAAAACGTAGAATGGAATTCGCAGAAATTTATAAAGTCATGTTACAAAGTCCGTTATTCAAAAATCCTCTACTTAAATAACTGTTTTATAATAAATCGAAAAATACGATACAATATTGTATGAAAAAAAACATATATATACAGAAATGTATCAAACTCGAATAGCAGGATCGATTGAATCATCGAAAATGTCTGATGTAGGTATTTGTCTATTATCTAAATCATCACCATTGAAATAAGTTTGTTGTTGATTTTTCAATCGTTTTTTCTGTATAAAAGTAAGTATAATACAAGTTGTTAAAAAACCTATAACAGCACCTACAATAATACCAATACCAATCCAAGTTAATCTTTTCATACCAAGTATACTACCTCTACTACTACTACTACATGATGAACATAAAGAATTTTTCGATTGGCATTCAACACAAAAAGAATTTATATTAAAATCGTTGATTTGTTTTTGAAATACAGATAAAGGACATCCACTTTCAAACGTACAACCATCACGATCAGACATATCAATAACAGGTAAACTATCTGGACTTTCTGAAATGTCAATAATATCACCACGATACCATCTGAACATTACACGTCTTTTAGAATCATCGTCATTATCAACGAATAATTCCATGACGATAGCAGATCCGAAAGGTGGAATTATATTACCAGGTGATTTCGGTGTTTTTATTGTATCAAGTCGTATAGAAGATAATAATGTTAAGATTGTTGGATAATGTGCTGATATTTCAATGATTTTTGAATTTGTTTCATTTACCATTGTTCCTGATATAAAATTATTATAAACTAACATTCTATTGACTAAATCTTTTAATAAACCTTGTGCTAAATTTTTTAAGTTATGTGTTGAATACGTAAATTTATTAGATTCATACCAATCTGCCAAGTCTATAATTGTTTTCCCATCATCTTCATTAGGTCTATAACCATTCGATTGATTTTCATACGGTTGTGTTACATATCTATCATAGATATTAAATATGTTTGCAAAAGACGTAAAATTATCTTTTAATCCATAACCCTGAGCAACTTGTTTTATAAACTGTTTATTTTCTTTTTCTTTTCCTTTATATTCTGTTGATTTAGTAAAATCTTCAAATTTTTCACTTAGTGCAGGACATATCGTATATGCACGTAATATATGATCTTGGGTATATGTTAATGTCGGTATTTGATCATGTGAATCAGGTTGTAAACCAGATAAAAATTGTCTTGATGATAATAAAGTACGTCTTAAATCAGATGAATATGAAGTTACAAGATATGGAGATATTGCAATATTTTTAAAATATGTATCCTTTATATATTTTCCTAATGTAAGTAATTGTGATTCCCCTTGTTCATATAATATATCGGTACGTTCTTTTATTTGTTCATATGATGGATCAAATGGATCTTTTACTAATGGTCTTCTTGCCCCATGTCTATGTACTATTATTACCTGTTGTAAAGTTTCCTCACTATCCACTACTGTTGATATAAATAATAATGTTATTAATGAACATATTATGAAATAGTTCATGTTGTTGTTTTATTTTATTTTTTGGGGGTTGATGTTGAGATGTGATATTGGATAAAGTGATGAGGGATGAGGAAAGGAAAGGAAAGGAAAGGAAAAAAACCACAAAAGGGGGGAATTGAGATTGTTGGGGCGATTTTCATAGACCCGGACATACATGCTTCATGTATTGGTGATGATAATTTTTGAAAATAAATCGTCCACCATGGGGAACCTCAGAAGATGATGTTAAAAGCTGTATTCAATATTTGCATAAAAATCTAGAGATTATCATAATATGATATATTATATAGATCTATCTCTATATATATATTTTTGTTCTAGAGCGTGTTGGGCTCTCTGTCTTGTAAAATAAACAGTTTTTTAAATTCACCAAACTCCATTGTCTCCTATTACCCCATCAGAACCGATTTAAACGATTCATCCATGGTTACATGTTCAAAAGTAATAACTCGGACGCCGTTTTCCAACGTTTCGTCTGGGGTGCGACAATTGACAAGCGAGGTTACAATAATTTCAGTGCTGGGAATCGTAGCGGGAGATCAATGATGATCCGGCCGATGTAATCCCATAATTACTTGATGTTCATTGATTGATAAACGATAGGTTTTATTTAGTGTGGTTAACACTAAATAAAAACTGTATGGTTGCATCGACAGTATTTGGAACGACGACGGGAATTTTTATTTATTTTTTCCTCCTCCCCTTCCACTTTACCCTTTTCTTCTTTGTTTGATTGACTTGCAGCAAACACTCCCCAGTTTTGTTGTCTCGCTTCAGGTTCATAAGCCCCCAGTCGTCTTTCTTTCATCTACATTCCACAAAAAAAAAAAAAAAATGGATACGAATTCCGAGCAAGCAATGAAGAGTAGATCTGAAATGACGGATGAAGAAAAGAAGGCATTGAAAGAACAAAAGAAAGCAGCAAAAGAGTTGGCGAAACGTCAAAAAACAGAGAAGAAGAAAGCCGCAGCTGAAGCGGCTGCAGCGGCGTTAGCAACAGCACAATCGTTAACTGAAGGAATAGAGTATTTATCGATTTCGGATGAGCCGACGTCGAATTATGGGACTTACAAAGTGATCCAAAGCAAATCACAATCTGGACGTAAGTTCATGCCGTTATGCAAGTTGAGCGAAGACGGTGTTGTCGATGCGGAGGTATGGGTAAGAGCGAGGGTACATAAAGCTGTATTTACTGGACGTGTTGGATTCATTACGTTGCGCAAAGGTTTAGATACCGTGCAAGCTGTTATGAGCAACGACAAGGAAATATTAAACTGGGGTCGTAAGAATTTATCGAACGAAAGTATTGTAGATGTACACTGTACGATTAATAGACCGGAAAGTGGTATTGTTGAAAAATGTTCCATTAATAATATCGAACTTATCATCAACAAAATTTATATCGTTTCTAAATCACATATCACTTTACCGTTAACTTTAGATGATGCATCACGTCCTGCAATCTCAGAAGAACTTGTCAATGACGATAATGATGGTAATGATGGTAATGATGATAATGATGGTGATGATGGTGATGATTCTTCAAGACCTAGAGTTACAAGAGATACTAGATTAGATGCACGAATCGTAGACTTGAGAGCACCACCACATGCAAGTTTGATGAGACTACAAAGTGGAATATGCCAACTATTCAGAGAGTTTTTATACTCGGAAAATTTCATTGAAATCCATTCACCCAAGTTAATCGCAGGCGCTTCGGAAGGTGGGTCGGACGTATTTCATCTAGATTACTTTGGTAGGAAAGCATGCTTAGCACAATCACCTCAACTGTATAAACAAATGTCGATATGCGCTGATTTCGAACGAGTGTTTGAAATAGGACCTGTATTTCGTGCGGAGAAATCACATACACATCGTCACCTGTGTGAATTCACTGGTCTTGATTTCGAGATGGAAATATATGAGCACTATGATGAAATTTTGGACATGCTTGATGGATTATTTACACATATATTCAATGGTTTACAATCGAAATTCACGAAACAATTGGACACCGTGAAACAGAAATGGAACAATAAGGCATTCAGATTTTATAAAGACGAACAACAACTACGATTGAAATGGCCGGAGGCCATTGAGATGTTGAGGAAGCATGGTGTGGAGATTGGAGATTTCGAGGACTTGAACACAGAAAAGGAGAAAATATTGGGAAAGTTGGTGGCAGAGAAATACAATACGGATTTCTTCATGTTAACTCATTTCCCGTCGGCGATCCGCCCATTCTATACAATGGTAGACGCGGCCGACAGTAAGTACTCCAACTCGTACGACTTGTTTATGCGTGGTGAGGAAATCGTTTCTGGAGCGCAGAGAATCCATGACATTGATGTGCTGAAAGCTAGGGGAAAAGCTACGCTCGGCGATGAAGGTATGGACACAATCAAAGACTATGTGGACAGTTTCAAATTCGGTGCGGCGCCTCATGGCGGCGCGGGAATCGGTCTGGAAAGAGTGCTCATGCTGTTTCTGGGCGTGGAAAATATCAGAGAATGTAGCTTGTTCGCACGTGATCCTGAACGACTTACTCCATGATTCCGTATTTTAGTGTGATCCCGTTATATAAAATAATAATCATAGAAATAATAATAATAATAACAATAATAACAATGTTATTTCTTCAAACATAACAACAAGCGCATAATATGAGAACATTACAACATTAATATGATGTTGGTGTTTTAAAGTGTTAAAAAGAAGCAAGCTGTTTTGCAGTTTGTTAACCTGCGTGGTGTTGGATGGGATGCGGCATCGGCTGTTGGGAGCGACATACAAAAGGTGGAGGTTGTGTACACGAATGTTACACGATTTTATAAACATGCATTTCTTTTTTGATATTATCATTACAACATACATAATCATTTCTTTACGTAACGTAAGGAGTAAGCAATCGGGGTGTATACTACATTGTAAATTGGCTCAAAAAAAGTGAAGAAAAGCAAATTCAATAGTTAGAATATGACAGCAAATCGGTGGCTGTATGATTTCTGGTACCTCGCACTGTGAATAAATATGCCATGTATGTTTTAATATTTTTTCATGAGGTGTTTCATCAACTCCATTTTTATATGGTGATAAAAATGGAGGTGATGACACATTTCATGAAAAAATATTAAAACGCGTATGCTGACAATTAAATTGTTTTAATATTTTTTCATGGGGGTGCTTCATCATCTCCATATATATCTCAAAACCAAATTTGGGTGATAAAAATGGAAATGATGAAACATCTCATCAAAAAATAGTAAAACAATATAATTGTCAACATACGCGTGGCATGACAAAAGCATTTCTAGACACCACTCCTTTTCACACATGGTTAGCGTGCTGCTGAATTGCACTAACATGCAATCCTTTGCATCGTCAATTACATCTGTCGCTGTACACCCTTCTGAAATCATTACAAATTAATGTGATGTCACTGAAACAATCTCAATAATATCTTTCGCATTTTCTAAAATTCTTCTTGGCTCCCCTCATATCTTTCTTTAATTTCTTTTCTCTTTTTGAGTACGTTTAAGTACAGGGTGAAAACAAAGGGGAAATAAAATACAATTGGACCGTCTAGCAACCGTTATCATTCGTCAACAACTCAGTTTTGATTACAAGTCTGCCCGTGCTTTTGACACTGCTGACTAACCTGTGAAGCCTTACGCCCCAGACGCTGCCCCTTAACTTGATTAAGCTGTAGTTAAAGGGAACATGCACCCAATAATATTAATATTAATATTATTTACAAAACTGTAGAATTAGTGTTCTACATCACTTCGAAGTTACTAGACGCTATTCTCGAAACCACGGCAACAACCACAACCACAACAATCACAACCACAGTCACAAAAACAGCAACAAGCACAAGCACAAGCACTAGCACAAGATCAAGTACAAGCACAAGATCAAGTACAAGCACAAGAAAGGCCAAGAACACATCCAAAAACAAAACCTAAATATAAATAAAACCTAATCTAAAATCAAGACCATATCTAAAACCAAAATATAAACCTAAACTAAAACAAAACCTAAACCTAAGTCAAAAAACCAAATCTTTAACCAAACCGAAATCAAAACGAAACAGAACTAATTAAAACAAAAAATAAAACAATTTATATTAAAAAACTGTTCATTTGGCTGTCATAACCAAAAGGGAGGCCTTTCGAGACTTGAAATAATAGTTTAAGGGAAAGACTATTAAAGTCGGGTAGTCACCGACTGGTATTACCTGAATTTAGACTGTCTAGGCTTGCGTGGGTCAACTTTAGTTTTCTGACTTTGCTGAAGGACCACCTTGAGATAATCGGACGTTAGCTGTGAGGGCTATAATATAAAATTATGGATTTTTGTTTTGTCAACAGGGACAATTTACTAGACGTGGTGTCTAATAGCAGACATTTCTGGACAAAAGTTATATATATGTCCATCAAAACATTTACAGAAAAGGCTGCAGTAATTTTTTAGTTTTATCAGGAGTGGGTTTGAACTATGTCTCATGAGAGTCAAGCGAGAACAAGTGCGGAAGAAATTTCCACTAGATTCGAAAAAATTGTTGGAAGATCTGAGGAACAAAACGCATTTATTGATGCAATGAAACATGTACACGAACAATTATATACATCTAAAAATGCTACTATAGAAGCTATCATTGAGTTACTACCTCCAGAAGCTTTTTTGCAGACATCATGTATGGAATCAGTACTACTATACATGAATTTACGTTCTGTAATGTGAAAGAGTGGAATAATGGTCTAAAGAAGACATAGATTAGCAGTTTACCAAGAAGTCGCATCCGCTTTATGCGAAAATGACACAGATTTAAGGATGATGCTAATATGAGAATATCAAAATGGAAGCACATCCGCAGCGGAACGGAATCAGTCGTCGACACAGAAGTAGTATCAACCAGTAAAAGTGGCGCACTAGAAGTAGAACCAGGTTGGCGCAGAGTTGACGCAGCGGAGAAGCGTTTCACATAAGCTCAAAGATATAGCGGAATTTTATGAGAATCGACAACTTTGTCTGAAGCTCAAAGTGCCTGCTTGACATACACAGAGCAAAAGGAATTTCCTCGAGCAGAAAAAGTGAAACTTATATCATGAATTCTAAAAGGACCTGCTTTGAATTTTTGGACAACTCACATTGAACAGAATACAGAATTTTCAGAATTTGGGGCTGTATCAACGAAATTGGAATCACAATTTGATACTCATGCCCACCAAAGGCAGATTGAAGCTATGGCAAATACTCTTTCAATTGAACTTACTAGTCCGAAACACAGTGTTAATCGTGTCGCAGCTTTGGGTATATTATACCATGAAGTCTCTCGTCTTAACAACCAATTACCAAACGGAACGAGGTGACCCATTTTAAGTTCAGACCCTGATGCGTATTGTTGAGAAGCACGAATGGTCGCGACATTCTGAGGAAGAGGTTATTCGTGATACCGTTTCGTACGACCAACTATACACTAAACTATCTGCCTCCGTTGTTGTATGGGAAAGGGATATTAGTAGATCTGGTCAAGACCCGGACACTGCAAACGACCTAAGAGAGAAAAACGGAACAACTGCTTTCATCGGTTATGGCTCACAAAATGCATAACCAAGAAACTCAACTCCCCGTGGTAGACCATCAGTTCATACTGCTTACCAGAAGCGTCGTACCGTTCAAATTTCAAGCAGCCTCTACCGAATCACAGCCAAAATAGGAAAGCTAATGTTCGTTGCTTCAAGTGCAAGAGTCTTGGACACTATAGCAATGAATGCCGTGATAATAATTACCCCTCTCCCAAAGAAGTTGTTAGGAGTAGGATAAAAGAAATATGAGGTGATGCTAATGTGGCTGCAGCTCGGGTATTGTTCGAATTAGTGACTGGTGAAGACAGCAACACCTTTGATGAAGAGGAAGAGATTTCAATATCGGTGAATGAATTTGAAGCGTTGATAGTAGAAGGAGAGGAGAATGAAGCTGCAAGTGAGGATATATTACATACATTGGTTGCTCAAGAAAGCGTGGAAACAGAGAACCAGGTTTTCCTACAACCGGACAGGAGACATTAGAGCACTTTACTCTGTCCGGTAATGCAGACGTGAAATACCCAAAGCCACCACACGCTTCTATTAACAGTGTAGAATTACCTGATACTGGAAACTCTTCTTCTATTATTTCTACTTACTCCGTTAATTGCACAGTGGAAAAAGTGCATCTTGTTGACTCCAAGAGACTACCAAATACCACCCCTGAATTATTTATGGGTGGAGTACTTGATACAGGAGATCAGAAATCAGTGATCGGACCTCAACAGGCCATTGCATATTGCGCTCACCACAGATTTGAGGTTTCCTTCACACCTTAAAGGGCACAATTTAGATTTGCCGACCAGACTCTTTCCTCGCTAGGAAGAATAACTCTGTTTTTACCAACCCCCGGACGCTTGAAACGCATTATGGCAAGTGTGCTGAATGAAAATATACCACTACTAATCGGACTTGATATTCTAGCCTATCAAAGCTTGAATGTATTGACGGTGCAGAATAAACTGCACTTTGTGGTTGAAAATTGGGAAATGGACGTTGTTCGAAGAAAGGTTCACGTTATTGCACCATGGTATACAGAGACAAAGAGGCATTTTACAAGAGAACAGCTTAACAAATTTCATTTGCACTTTATGCATCCATCAAACGATAAGCTTTACAACTTTCTAAAAAGGCCAAACAAAATGAATTGATGGACGAGACAAGGCATATCCTGGCTGACATTTCAAAGGCATGTCACAACTGTCAAACATTTTTGACTAAACCAATTACATTTCAAGTTCGTTTTCCTGATGAGGTCGTGTTCAACATCGAGATTCGAATAGAATAATTATTTCTGGACAGTAAACCAGTCCTAAGCATCGGTGATGTCGGTACTAACTTTACTGCAGCTCGTTTTCTGACAGGCGAAGATACGAACACAATTTGGGACACATTCCTTATTATTGGGTGTTACTTTATACTGGATTTCCATCATCTATGCTGACAGATCAGGGATCAGCATTCACATCCAAGTAATGGGAAGAAAACTGTGATCGTACCTCTATTAATTTGCGACATACTGGGACAGAATAGCACAATTCACTTGGCACAGGAGAGACGTACCATGCCATGATTAGACGAATTTACAACAAGGTGTTGATGGATTATACATCAAGTTCATTTGATCCAAGCTTGGCCATGAGTATCAAGGCGATGAACGATACTTCGGGACCTCAAGGATTGGTTCTATCTCTGCTTGTATTTGGGATGAGTCCTAGATTTTTATCTGAAAAAACTGCTTCTCCAAACCATAAAGATCGGATGGAAATAATGCAAACAGATCAAAAAGAGTATGAAAAAATAATTGCTGGACGAAGAGTTCAACAAGCTCTAAATAAGAAGGTGCCATCTGCACTGCAGTGCATTTTCGCTTCATTCTAGGACAATCCGTCTATGTCTAAAGCGAGAAGCTAATTAAGAAAAGGACAGGACCCCATAAGTTGATCTCAGCAGAACAGAAGAATGTCTTGGTAGATGTTGGTGATCGTCAAGGTCCAAGATCTTTCAATCTGGCTCAAGTAAAACCGCTTTATCTAGCCTCTATTTCATCGCTAGTTCCAAATGATCTATAAGTCAACGAAGTACCATGTTTCTACGTTAACTGATAGAGCTTTTGTGCACGTGAGGATGTGCACACTTCCTACCCCCAATTTCAGGACTTAAACGATACATGCCAGTGACTCAGCCGATTTTTACAGAAGTCTTATATCCACGCGATCCTCAAAACGGACAGTTCGATGACGCCAAGGCTAAAGAACTTGAGGGACTTATCGAGAGAGAAACTTCCATATTAGTTTTAATAGAAGAAATAGAACTGGATCCAAATATAGTACCCTTTAG
>JAULBU010011579.1:0-23371 GCA_032358235.1 Odonthalia washingtoniensis
AAAGGGGTGGACAAAGATCACAGCCCAGGGTAATTGCGAAAAAGTCCCCACAATCTCTTGATTTACAAAATTACCAAGTCGAATAAAAAAAGCTATGGCCCCTGAAATAATAGCTAAAATATCTAAAAGATGGAGGAATGAAAAGTGGAATTGCTTTTTAGGCTGACGATAGCAAAAGAGGAATAAGGCACTTAAAATCCCTATGCAAGCTCCGTGTGAAGCAAGCCCTCCTTCCCAAATCTTAAAAATATCCAAAGGGTGCTCTTTAAAAGCGGGCCACCCATAAAATAAGACATACCCCAATCGGGACCCTAAAAGGGCTCCAACTACTTGGTAGGTTGTTAAGCGATCACCTGCTTGCATTGCAGAATCGTTAATATGAAATATTTGAGAGTTAAAAAATTTAAAAGGTAGTTTTTTAGCCTTAATATATTTATCCAAAAGAGGTAAAATATTGTCTAAACAAAGTTTTTCTGAACCAAAAAGAGCTGGATATTTTTGACAAAGGGCAAAGAGCTTAGATGGATTTTTAACATCTTCCTTTTCCAGTTTTTTTTGCATAAAAACTTCATTTAAAAAAATACGACCTGCTATCAAATAGGCAACTAAAAACCCCAGGGCAAAAAGAACCCCATACCAAACGACTGGATGCTCAAAAAAAGGAATTTTAAAAGCAATGCGATCAGGATCCCAAACTAACCAAGATAGTAAATAAGAAGCTCTAAACATGTATAAAATTAACCTATACTCTGTGGGTAAAAATAAAGAAGAGTGGCTTGAAGAGGCTTTGCTCTCTTATCAAAAAAGATTGCAAAAACAAATTCTTTTGCAATTTCATTGGCTTAAAAGTTCTGAACATATCCAAAAAGCCCTTCAAAAAGAAACCGTTATTTTTTGTTTTGATCCGCTTGGCGAGGCCTTAACTTCTGAACATTTTGCACAAGCTTTAGAAAAAGGTTTCATTCAAGGTGGCTCTCAACTGGCTTTAGTGATTGGCGAAGCTAAAGGCTTAAGCTTAGAACTCAAGAAATATCCTCTTATTAGCCTTTCTAAAATGATCTTTACTCATCAACTCTCTCGCCTCATTGTTACAGAGCAAATCTATCGAGCTGTCCATATTTGGAACAATTCCCCTTACCACTTTTCGTGAGCTAAAGTCCCCTTTTTTTCTGCGACTGCATATTTAAAGTAGGTTAAAGCTCCTTTTAATAAAGCAGATCCGATTGCTAAATCAATTGCTCCATGAATATCTTGTGGAATTCTTAATACTCTTAAAAGCATTCCTAGTCCCATCATCGCCATAATAAGTAGATAGTACTTTTTCCCATAAAGATTTTTAATCTCAGAAGGATTGGGGTGAGATAGTATCCGCTGAACCCCTGTTTTTACAGAACGGGTGAGGACAAAATGACCTTTTACATACCCTATCAGTAAACATAATCCAACAATAGCAGCTAAAGCATGTTCAGGTTTATGAAAAAATTGGGATGTAATTTTTAAAAAAGATTGATCGGAAGAAATGAGAATATCATCCCATAACCTAAAGGCATCCATTAAATGATGCATCCCTACGGTCATCAATAAAACGCCTATCATAGCCCAAATCAAACCTGAAATTACAATCATTACAAAGTGACTGCATTTATACATGCCATTCTCCTTTTGGAATAAAGCTAAAGCGCATTGTAAAACAAACTTATGATATTTGCAACAAAACAGCCATTCTAAAATGTAGAATTAAATTAATAAAGATTACTTATTTGTTGTAAAAGTCGATAACAAACGTTCCTTTACCTTATAAAATTTCTCTTTTTCTGGCCTCTGATTAAAATTTTATAGATTGGATGCAATTTGTATATTTATTAAAAAAAAGAATTGATATAGACTGAATTTTTTACTGTAGTACATAAAAAATAATATTGGGTCAACATGAACATTTCTTTATCTTTCGTTCGTATTTTCTTCACACTGCTAAGCATGCTTTTTGTAACCGTTTATGCAGCTCACACTTTTCATACTCCACTCTCTGTTGTTCTAGGTCTTGTTTTTGGACTTTGCTTTGGTCTATTTTTAATTACGTTAGACATGCTTTTTAAACGTTTCAATTTGCGCTCTTTTAACATCGCTTTACTAGGCATTTTTTTCGGCTACCTCATGGGTCAAGCCCTGGTTCTTATTTTACATGCCATTTTAAAAATTAGCTTTACTTCCTCTCTCATTTTAAACACCCCACTAATTGAGTTTATTGAAATCGGCATTTTCTTATTTGGAATTTACCTTGGACTTATTTTAACTCTCCGCGCATCCGATGAAATCTATGTGAGCATCCCTTTTGTCAAGTTCACTCCTCTCAAACAGAAGAAAAAAGATTTGATTGTCGACTCCTCTGCACTGGCAGATACCCGTATTATCGACTTGGCTCTTTCTGGTCTTTTTGATCAACATATTGTGATCCCTAGATTTGTTGTGCGAGACCTCTATGCACAAAGTGAAGCACACGATGAATCTATTAAAATAAGAGCCAAAAGAGCTCTAGAGACATTAAAAAAACTCGAAGAATATACTCCATTAGGCATTCGCTACAACGATACAGATTTCCCTGAAGTCAAAGATGTGCATGCAAAATTAATACGTTTGGGAAGATTACTAGATGGAAATATCATCACTGCAGATATCAGTCGTGTAGAGACGGCCACCGTTGAGGGAGTCAAAATTATCAATATCCATACACTCTCTAATGCTTTAAAACCTATTTCTCAAACAGGTGAAATTATTCATATTAAAGTTCAAAGGGCAGGAAAAGAACCTAATCAAGGGGTTGGTTATTTAGAAGATGGCACCATGATTGTCGTTAATGGTGGAGGCGATTTTATTGGTAAAAAAATTGCCGTCAACGTCCTTTCTGTAAAACATACTTCATCTGGGCGAATGATTTTTTGCAATGTTGCTTCAGAGTTAGTTGACGATGAAGATGAAGAATCTGAAAGTTAAATCCAGATTGCAGTGGCAGTCACGTATTTTTGACAATGACTGATCGATATCTCAACACGAGGGTTTTGAAAGTATTGCTCTGCTTTTTTAGAAAAGCGCACAAAGGGCTTTCCACTTGGTTCATGATCAATGATCATATCTTTAAAAGAAAGGTGTTGACCAATTCCACAACCTAAAGCTTTAGAGATTGCCTCTTTGGCTGAAAATCGAGCGGCTAAACGGGCAACGCTATCTTTGTGTTTTAAACAATAAGCACGCTCTTCTTCATTAAGAAGCTTTTCCATAAAACGTTCGGGATGTTTCTCTAGTATTTTTTTAAACCGAGAAATCTCTAAAATATCTGTGCCAAGTCCTTTAATCATAATTCATACTCAAGCAAGGGTGTTTTACGTATTTTCAAATACAAAATTAAATTAACCAATCCTAATGTTGCAAGTCCTGGAATACCCTGTAAGCCAATATAGTACCCATTTGGAATTTGCAGTAAATAGGGGAAAATACCTGAAATATGCATTAAAAACCCATAAAAACAGGCAACGGCTAAAACAGCTTTTGTTTGGATTCTAATATAAAGCATCAGGGGGGTCATTAATACAAAGTAAAGCAACTTCATGCCAATACCATATAAATGAAGTCCTGGATACTCCATTCCAGTTAAAGTCATTGGAATGGCCCAAAACCACCAAAGAGTCCCGATTATAAACGAAGCTCTCCATAGACCTAGGTGCTTCAACTTTTCCCAAGCATAGCCCCTAAACATCAGCTCAGGCCCCAGCATGACAGCCCAATAAAAAACAGCTGTTAAAAGCGTTCCCATCAAAATCCAAAAAATAATAAAACATAAAAACATGCTACTTAAAGGCAGCGATTGTAATAGCAGGGGCAATAAAATTTTCAAGCTTTCAGTAGAACGAACTTCACAAAGGGGAACACTTACTAAAGCGGCTAAAAGGACGATCAAGATAGGCAAAGCGAGGAAATAAAAAAAATCAGTCCATTTCAGTTTGAAGATTGAAAGTTTTATTTTTTCCTTTTTAGCAAAGCTATAGGCAAGCAATCCCGGTATCCAAGCAAAAATACACAGAAAGGCTTTGAAGTAATGGCTAAAAACAGAACCCCCCAAAGACACATATGAAATTGTTATAAACCAGCCAAGTAATAACATGACCAGTTGGGACTTAAAAAAATGACGCATTTAGTGACGCCCACTTTGAGTCAACCACCGCTCAGCATCTAAAGCAGCCATGCAGCCACTGCCTGCTGCTGTCACAGCTTGGCGGTAAGTTGGATCTTGTACATCTCCACAAGCAAAGACCCCTTCAATATTTGTTTTAGTCGTTGCTGGGATTGTTTTGATATATCCTGTTGGATGCAGCTCTAGTTGATTATTTAAAAAATCAGTATTAGGTGTATGTCCTATGGCAAAGAAAACTCCGCTTGCTCCGTGACTGGAAACCTCTTGCGACAAGGTATCTTTCAAGGTCACAGACTCGACAACGCTCGTGCCACGAACCTCAATCATTTCTTTATTCCAAAGCATTTTAACTCTTGGATGGCTTAATAAGCGCTCGGCCATAATGGAGGAAGCACGCAGCTTATCTCGCCGATGGACCAAGTAAACAAGTTTTGCATATTTAGTTAGAAATAGAGCCTCTTCTACTGCAGTATCCCCCCCTCCAACAACAAATAACTCTTTATCCCTAAAAATAGGCATAGCTCCATCGCAGACAGCACAAGCAGAAACTCCTTTTTGCCAAAACTCACCATCTCTGGCTCCCTGAATATCGAGCCGCTTAGCCGTAGCACCTGTTGAAATAATTAATGTGTGAGCTTGATACTCTTTTCCATGAGAATAGACTTTAAAAGGGGCCGAAGAGAGATCCACCTTCTCTACATCCTTAGTGATGCAGTCGGTTTCAAAGCGAACAGCTTGTTTTCTAAATGCCTGCATCAGGTCTGGGCCAGTAATTCCTTGGGGAAAGCCTGGGTAATTTTCAACCTCCGTGGTCGTCATCAGTTGCCCACCCGCAGGCCCAGAATAAAAGCCTTCAAAAATCAAAGGTCGCAAGTTTGCTCTTGCTGCATAAATCGCTGCCGTATACCCAGCGGGACCTGAGCCAATAATAATCACATTTCTTGTTTCCATGCTCTCCTAAAAGGGGTGGGGTGTAAAAAACAATTTTAATTTTTAAATCTTTAAAGTTTAACTTTTAAAACAAATATTGAGCAAGATACAAAAATTAATAAAATCTAGGTGCGCTAAAACTTTAATTATTGGTAGAATTAGCCAATTATTAATTAACATTTATCACTAAATATCCCCACAAAAAGTATTGGGATTTAATAAAAATTAGTGTTATTAACCAGTTTATTAAAAGACTCTTTTAACTAGCGGGGCTTTATGCTAAATGTTAGAGCGATTTCTATGTATTCGACCGAATGAAAGAAAAAACATCCTGTTTTTTTCGCTCTTAGGTTTTGCTTGGTCAATTTCAGTTTGTTTCGGATTTGCTTACTCAGATGCTCTGCTCATTAAAGCTGTTGGGACACAATCGCTACCGCTAACCTATGCTATTACAGCTTTGGGTCTTTTTGGCTTTTCAGGCTTTTTTATCTATCTTTACAATCGAAGACCTATTCACCAGGTTTACTATCTATGGTCGGCGATTTCTACCCTATTTTATACTTTTATTTTTATGGGGCTCTCTGTAGGCATTAAATCTCCCTACTTCTTTATTGGATTTAAAGCTTTCAGCTACATCATTCAAATTGGTTTTTATTCTTGCTTTTGGACATTTATAGACCAATATTTTGAACTGCAAAACGCTAAAAGGCTCTTTGGGATTTTCTATTCTGCGATCTTCCTTGGGACAGCTATCTCAGGGATTGTGATGGCTCTTGAAAGCTCAATCTCTCAAAGTTCTTACCTTATTTTGGCTATTACAACAGTCCCTTTAATTGCCAGTGCTTTTCTAGCTCGCTATATTCATTTAAATCTTGAAAAGCTCCCTGATGATTTTGATCAATTTATTGTTTACAAAACCAGCGCTCGAACATTAATCAAGGCTATAGCGACATCTCCGTTTACCATGTTGCTCTTGCTTTTTTGTATTTTCTTGCAGGTCCTCTTGTTGATCACTGAGTATGAGTATATGTTTGGCCTTCAACAATACTTTCAGCTCGAAGATGGCAAAGGATTAACCGAGCTTTTAGGAAAGCTTTATTTCTTTGGTGGCTTTTTCAATATTATTTTTGGTATTTTCATTTATGGGCGAGTTATAAAAAAAGCCGGTTTGAATAACGCCCTATTGCTAGTTCCCCTCTTTTTTATTTCCCTCTTTTGTGGTTGGTCCTTTTCTAGCCATTTGATCATGACCATCATGGGCTTTATTGCCGTTGAAGGGGTCATGACTTTAGTTGAAGACAATAACTTTACCCTCCTACTTAACGCAGTCCCCTTGAAGGTTAAAAGTAAGATCCGCATTGTCTGCGAATCTCTTATTGAGCCTTGTGGGGTCTTAATTAGCTCTGGATTAATTTTAGTCTGTAAGCACCATGGTAAGTTTTTAGGACTTTGTCTATCGATCATTATGCTTGGAGTCGGCCTTCTTATGCGGGCCTACTACACAAAGGGTATTTTTAATAATTTAACGGCTCACGTGATTAACTTTAAAAAACCCAAGCATCTCTGGGAAACAAACATTTCTAAAAGGGACTATCACAAAAGTAAGCAGAAATTTTTACAACAATTTTTAAGTCTCAAAGATAAAGAGCAATTTTTCATTTTTGAATGTAGCTTGCGTTTTAATGATTTGAAATTCTTACAAATACTGATGGGGAAAACAACCAAACTGACGACTCCAGTAAAACTCAAGGTCATTCAAATCCTTAGCCAATACCCTCGAGAGCTCTCTAGCGAGTTTCTACCCTACTTTCAACATTGGATTAAAAAAGATGCTAGACTCTATAAATACTTAATTTTTCATCTAGCTAAAATGAACTTGATTGGAATTGAGCAAATCAACAAATCAACCTGCCCTTACATGCGCGCTTCTTACGCACTTTTATTAGATCATAATGAAAGACATCAAGAGGCTGAAAACATTTTAGCTCGAATGGTTTTTTCTAAGAAACAAGTAGAGCAGCACATCGCCATTGAAGCCCTGCGCTTTTTAAAAAGATCTAACTTTAATTCCATCTTAATTGAGCTTTTAAAAAATAGACCCGAAAGCCGTGAAACTATTTTAACGACTCTTTCTAAGACAGTAGATCAAGAATCACACGATTTGCTCCCCCCTCTACTTTCAGAATTAGATGAAGAAACTCATATTCCATTTCGTTATATTTTAGTCGATTGTATTGAAAAAATTATAACCCCAGAAAACTTACAGGAAGTTCTACTACAAACAACCCACTGGAGTGATCAAGAAAAACGAGATTTAGCCGAAGCCATTACTGAAATGGAAAGCCCTGTTACAGAACCTTTAGCAGAAACTTTAGAAAACAATAGACACAGCGATAAAATTCGCCTTTTTGCAGGTTCTATTTTATCCAAAGTAGATAAGAAACAGCTTAAAGCTTCTTTTAGTCAAATCTGCGGTGAAGAAATTGAGCGCGCTTACTTATATTATTACCACTTCATCACAATTCAAAAAAGTTACCCCTATACCAATCTCAATTTATTAGAGCAGGCTCTTAAGCATAGCTTTGATTCTATTATTGATTTTATTATTCAAATCCAAGCTCATATCCAAGACTTTGAGGAAGGAGATGTTTTAGTTCAGTGCCTGCATTCACCAACTCCTAAAACTGTTAGCCATGCTCTTGAAACGCTCCAGAAGATGTGTCCTTCTAAACTTTATAAGAAATTGCTGCCGATTATTGAAGAGGGTCATGACAAACACTTCTTCAAATCTTATCATGAGCAAAAATTGCCTATCTTATCTTTAGATGAACTACTAGACTTGCTCGAGCATTCTTCTTCGATTGTAAATCGAATGATTGTTTTATCGATTAAACAAAGATTGAATATTACTCCCGAGATTGAACTTCCTGTCGATGAGAAGGAAAATCTCAACCAACCTGAGGTGCAAAGATTATGAGTCTCCCCAATCAAATTGAAAAAGCGTTTCTCCTTAAAAAGACTTTTTTGTTTGCCGACTTGAACTTAGAACATCTGCTTGCTATCGCTACTAAAATAGACGTTCAAGTGCTTGATAAAAGTGAATATATCTTTAAAAATAAACAAAGTGCTTTGCATATTTACATTGTAGCGAAAGGAAATATTCAACTTTTAAACGAAAATGATCAAGTTTTAACAGAACTCTCCGAAGGAGATCTCTTTGGGGATGAGGCTCTTTTTAACGACCAAATTCATCAGTATCACGCTAAGTGTATCACTAAATGTCATCTATTAACGCTCACCAAAAAGCATTTAACAGCAATTATCTCTGAATGCCCTACAGTTGCTATTAACCTACTTGAAGCTTTTGCAAGGCAGATTACCTTTAGGCATGCAAAAACCTAGCCCTTGAAAAAGAGCCATATCAAGAAGCTCATCTATTAACAATATTCAATAAATAAAAAACCCCTTAGTTTGAATGAACTAAGGGGTTTGATCAAAAAAGCTAAGATTATTCTAGCTATTTTTTAGAGCGAATATATTCAATGACATCGCCGACAGTTTTGAGTTTTTCTGCGTCTTCTTCAGAAATCTCGAGACCAAATCTTTCTTCAAAAGTCATTATTAACTCTGTGATATCTAATGAATCTGCATTTAAGTCTTCAACAAAAGACTTACTTGCATCCACTTCAGAAGCATCAATACCTAGTTGTTCTACAACGATATCAATCACTTCTTTTTCTAATGTTTGTTGCTCTTTAGACATTTTTACCTCGAATTTATTTTAAACAAAAATAGATTTACATTGTCATTCCACCGTCTACCGGTAGGACTTGACCTGTGATATAATTGGCTCCATCACTCGCTAAAAAGAGAGCAACATGAGCGATTTCTTCAGGCCTTCCAATACGTCTCATTGGAATACCTTTTAAAACTTCCTCTCGGAGTTTATCGTTAAGCGTATCTGTCATGCCTGTTTCTATAAAGCCAGGAGCAATACAATTTACAAAAATATTGCGGCTGGCTAACTCCTTGGCAAGAGACTTAGTCACTCCAATAATTCCAGATTTAGATGCAGCATAATTAACTTGTCCTGCATTTCCTGTCAAGCCAATGACAGAACTAATATTAATAATTTTTCCACTTCTAGCTTTCATCATCGTTCTTAAAACAGCTTTACTCATATTGTAAACTGATTTTAAGTTCACTTCGATCACGCGATCCCAATCAGTTTCACTCATTCTAAGAAGAAGTCCATCTTTGACAATCCCTGCATTATTAACTAAAATATCTACAGTTCCAAATTTCTCAATCACTTTGTCAACGGCTTCTTGTGCTTGTTGTGTATTAGAGACATCTAAAGAGATAAAAAGGGCTTCTTGGCCTGTTTGGGATTTGATTTCATCGACCACTTTCTGACCACGTTCTTCGTTAGTCCCAAAAACAGCCACATCGGCTCCTTGCTCTGCTAATTTTAAAGCAATAGCTCTGCCAATGCCTGCTGTTGCTCCAGTCACAATTGCTTTTTTCCCTTTTAACATAGCTCATCCCCTCCTAGCTTGTAGCTAAGACTTGATTTTTTAATAATTCTAAATCTTTTATGGAATTTATGCAGCAAGTTTGTCCAGTAAGTGACATTCTTTTATTTAATCCACTCAATACTTTACCGCAGCCAATTTCAATAAAGAGTTCAGCTCCCTGCGCAGCCATAGATTCTACGCACGCTTGCCAGCGAACTGGATTTGTAATTTGTAAAATAAGATTTTTTTTAATCTCTTCTAGTTTCAAAACTTCCTTTCCAGGTGTATTCATAAATAAAGTCGCTACTGGCGGATTCAATGTCATTTTATTGATTAACGTTTGAAGTTGATCTGCAGCCGATCCCATGAGCGGACTATGAAAAGCTCCTGCTACATTTAACGGAAGTACTCTTTTTGCGTTGGCTTGTTTTGCTTGGACAATAAAAGATTCGATTGCTGGATGCGTCCCTGAAACCACCACTTGACCTGGGCAATTTAAGTTAGCTAGCCAAATTTCACCGGGCATATTCATTTTATCAATGACAGCTTGCGTCTCGGCTTCTGTTAAACCAAGTACAACAGCCATCGTACTAGGATGGTCTTTACACGCTTTTTGCATGTACGTTCCCCGAGCATGTATCAATTGAACACCCTGCTCAAAACTCAAAACACCTGCGGCAGTAGCGGCGCTATATTCCCCTAAGCTCAGGCCTGCACAAAAATCAGGTTTCAGATCTACAAATTCTAGTTCCATTACTTTTAAAATGGCCATGCTTACAACGTAAATAGCCACTTGGCAATATCTAGTTTCAGATAATTTCTCTAAAGGTCCTTCAAAAACCATTTGAGCCAAATCATAGCCGATAATTTTAGAAGCTGCGTCAAACATTTCCCTTACAACCGCATACTGGTCGTAGAAATCTTTGCACATACCCACGCTATGAGACTCTCCTTGACCAGGAAAAATAAATGCTGTTTTAGTTTTATGCATGATGATCCTTTTGACTAATTTAATTTTGAGTTAAAAGTGACGCGCCCCAAGTCAAGCCAGCTCCAAAAGCAACTAAAAGGACATTATCGCCTTTGGCAATCCCATTGCTGCGAACGAGCTCGTCTAAAGCAATGGCCACGCCCGACGCCGAAGTGTTTCCATATTTATGGACTGTTTTATGAACATTGCTATCTTTCAGATTAAAACGTTTGGCAATAGCATCAATAATACGGATGTTAGCCTGATGAGGTACGAGCCAAGCCAAATCTTTGTCTGTGAGATTAAGACTTTCTAAACATTGCTTAGTCGCCCCTTCCATGAGGCGGACAGCATGTTTAAAAACCTCTCTTCCTTCCATTTTCAAAAAGTGTTGTTTTTCTTCGATAGACTTGGTTGTTGGAGGAATACGACTGCCTCCTCCTGGAAGAATTAAAAGCTCTGCTTGATTACCGTCTGTTCCTAAGCTTACATTTCTGATTTCAAGTCCCTTTCCTTCGCCACTGACAATTGAGGCAGAAGCTCCATCTCCAAAAAGTACGCAAGTATTTCGATCTTGATAATCTACAATAGAAGAAATCTTTTCAGAGGCAACAACGAGGATATTTTTGTAAACACCCGATTCGATATAGCTTTTAGCAATGGATAAGGCATAAATGTAGCCCGAACAAGCCGCTTGCATGGCAAAAGCCGCAGCATTCACAGCTCCTATTTCTCGTTGAATTAGAGCTCCAGTACTAGGAAAAAGATAATCTGGCGTGCACGTAGCCACAATAATCAAATCGATCATTTTAGGATCGATGTTGCAGTTTTCTATCGCAGCTTTTGCTGCTTTAATTCCCATTGTGGAAGTATGCTCATCTTCGTGAGCCACCCGCCTCTCTTTGATCCCCGTTCTAGTGACAATCCATTCATCGGAAGTATCTACCATCGATTCGAGTTCTTTATTCGTCAGAATTTTTTCTGGTAAAAAAGAACCCGACCCAATAATACGGGCTATTTTGCTCTTGCTCACACTGATCCTTTGTCGCCTAATTAAGGACATATTATACGTAATTTGAGCATTAAATTAAAAGAAACTTATAACGCTTGAACCCTCTTCTAAGCCTCAAAATTGACAATTTAAAATTTTAATAACCACTCTCATCGCTTATAAAATGGATGCCTCATTTTTTGCTACTAGGACGCACACGCATAGAGCTAAAACGTACTCGTTGCGTTCCTCCTCGACTATCGCCGTCCTCTGAAACAGCTTTTGGGGCCGCTGGCGTTGGTTTGGGAACAGGCATTATTCTCGACAGCACTGTGGGTGTGGACGGTGTAGCAGGAACTGCCCGATCAGCAATTCTTTCGATATCATTAAATTCTTTGTCTGATGAAGATGGTACCACATAAAACCGACGGTTATTGAAAGACCTGCCTCTTAGATTAACGCCCTCACTATTTACAACCGTGGGTCTCAAAAAATACCCAGGATATCTGCGGCTAAGATTATGATATTGCTCGTCAATCGGAGGTTGATCTGAAGAGATTGGCGGTAGACCGTACATTGATCGCTGAGCATCACGCTGAAGCTCTAATAGCTCTGACGAGTCTATGTCCATGTCCTTTCCTTCATCATCACTCTGAGTTTGATCTAGAGTCTCTTGAAAAAATTCTTGAGCAAGCAGCCCAAGCTTACGCTCACCTTCAGAAATAAATTCAAATGCTTCTTTTTCTTCAAACTCACCTAAAGCAATCTCTACGCACCTTAAAGGCAATTGCTCTCTCGAGAGGCCATAGCGAGTTTGGGGGTTGTTTAAGAACTCTTCTGATCGAAGTAAGTTGTCAAATTCAGCTGCCATACTTTTTCTGGCACATTCTCCAATATTCACCACATTGCTCATCTCATTTTTGTCGTTGTCACCAACATGTTTTCCTTTTGTCTTAGCATTTTTGGCTTTCGCTTTGGGTTCTTCTGTTTTTGCTTCTGGGTTTTTTTTAAGCAGATCTGAAAGCTGCGTGTCACTTGAATACCTCTTTAAAACAATCTCCGCATCAAGAACGGGTTTCATATACGATCTCAAAATATCCACCCCAGCTTCATCTAACGCAGCTTCAAAGTTAAACTCTGGGTCTCCGAGCTCCTCATAAGCCTCTGGGAGATCAGTCCTGCCATTAGGGTACCCACCTTTAAAGTCTGGATAATATGGTACATCGAGCTGGAACACTGCAGGAAGGTCTTCCATAAAATTTGTAAGATCTGCTCTTAGTGGCTCTCTTGGATCAATAACTCGTTGAAGCCATATATCATGTTCGGTTTGAGTTATGTGCCCCGCAAGCAATAGAGCCTTTAACTGAGATTTAGTGCTGCCATCGGGATTGTATAAAAATACTCGAGGATCAGGCTCAATAACCGGCTCTGTAGGATCAACTTCAAATGGAAGCGGCTCTTGATAAGACTTATCGGGCGTCAAAGGAAGTTGCATATGAAGACTTCTTTGCTCGAGTTGCTGGCTGCCTCTAGAGAAATCTTGAAACCTTGGTCCAAACAAGCGAGAGCCAACCATAGCTGCCCCACCAGAAAAAACGCCCGCAATTGTTTCAAGGCGAAATAGTTGAGTTCCTACACTAGTTGCACCACTTCCGATGGTATTAAATGCTTGAGAGTTTGCAAAAAATGCAAAGTTAAGTGAGCCTGGAATTGTCGGGGCCGCGGCTGCTGCTGCTAATGTTGAAGTGGCATAAGCCGCTGTGGCAGCAGCCATTACCTTACTAGCCATACGTGTATGCCACGGTTGTTCAAAATATTTAGCAGTCAATACTTGCTGAGTTGCCTCAAATCGATCCCCAATCCCTCTTGCTGCAGACCCATACAATGCGTCCCCTAAACCTACAGATCCTGTAAAAGCCATCACTTTCTCCTTTCGTGGTATTTTTAAGGCGAAGATGCTAACTAATTTATTTAATTAATACAATTTTTAATTGAGTTCGTAGCTATTTTTTAAGAATTAAATTTATTATTTTAAAATAGAATAACGAAAAATACCTTTCTAAGATTTGTGAATGTGTTTCTGTTTCTTGCAAAAATGACTCTTGAGTGTTAACATTTCGCGATTAAAAAAATGATTAGGAATTTATAAATCATGGAAAAAATGAAGAAGAGTCATCTTGCATTGATTGCAGTTGTCGTATTAATGACCCTTTATAACATACTGCCAACTGTTATCTATTACTCTAAACCGCTTTCAAAGCCCATTAGTCAAAAGCAAGCTCAGAAAGTCGCAGCTCAAGCGCTTGAGCGGATCGACAACTTGCAGCAAGACTCTCTAAAATGGATTAAAGCATACACCAAACATCTAGGCATCTCTCCCAAATCTATAGAAATCCAATCTGATAATCCACAGCTCATTGAAGTCTCATTTTTGAAAGCTGAACATGCCAAAAAGTTTAAAACTTTTTTACCTAGAGCAGGGTCGATGATTGCGTTTGTTCCCGCGCAACTTTCTCTAGCTTCTGAAAATAACGAAAGCCCGACTAAAGTTCTTGTGGAGCAAAAAGTTGGATTAAAAACAGATGCCAATCAAATTAATAAACTTTTTCAATATATCCCTAAAGAAACAGATGGACAACTCTCTTTAACTTATCAAAAATTGATTAAAGAGCGCCTCTCTCAAATAGCTTTAGCCTTGGCCGGACAAAGTTTTAACGCCCAGTTAAGCACAATCCCAAATTCTCCATTTGCAGACCAAAAACTGATTGATGCTGCCACTGAAATAAACAGCTTAACTAAAGCTTTTGGTGAAAGCTCCCCTTTTACAAAAAGATACTTTATGAGCTTTACTCAAAGTCATCTTGCTAGCGCTAAGTCAATCCAACCTTTCATGGATCGTCTAGAAAAACTAGAAAAGGAACTCAACAAAAAAGCAAATGGATTGCAAAACAAAGAAGAGGAAAAAAACAAACTACTGAATGATCAAAAACAAATCACTCAAGCAATTAAAACAATCAAGCGCAATCAAAAGATTTTTGAATCTGGAGAATCTCCTTTAACAGCTCAAACGGTTCAAGACAGCGTCCATTTAGAAAATAATATTTTCAAGTTGGGCAATAAAAACCCTTTTATTCACTCGCTGGAGTTAGATTGGACCCAAGATACTGTTAAGCTTCATATGCACCCAGACATTGCAAATCTATTAACCACTTTGGTGAACTCTAATGATATTCGCCTTAAAAAAGATAAGCTCAATCAACTTATTATTAATGAAGTTGCTCGTGTCTCTCAAAAAACAAATGAGACGATCTCTCCTTCAGAAGAGGGCTATGTAGCATCATTAAATCAATTAGACAATATTCAAAGTTGCTTATTAATGGATTTGGGCTATATCGCTCAGATGGAAGTTGAAAAACTGATTCAAAAAGTACACACATGGTCTCCCCAGTCTCCTGAATTTATAAATAATGCTTTCCCTATCTGGGACTATCAAACTTATCAAAGTTTGCCTGATAAAGATAAAAAATTTGGAATGATTGTTTATGCTCCAGTCATTGACTCTGAGGAACCTTTAAGTGGTTTTCAAAATGGGTCTATTTACGTCATTGCCAAAGGATTAAATCCAATCCTACAAAAGTACCAACAGTTTGCAAATTTAGAACAAGCAGAACATTTTAAAGAAGAATTTATCCAGCTCCAAAATATTCTAAAACAAATGGGCTTTCAATTTTCTTATCTTGCTGCAGAAGGGGAATTTCCAACAGAATTTCATCAAGATGTAATCTTTGAAAATCCAAGTTATTACGCCAATATTTTAGCAGCAACTCGTGAAAACTTTTCTGTTCATGGCAACAAAAAATATGCTCTTTTAGAACTGACAGATTTAGAGCAGCGCATTCTTGCCAGCAATAAGATTGAGGGACAAATTCATGAGGAACTTTTAAAGTGGAATGAAGATTATCAAGCTTCTCTTGTCGATCTACATGACGCTTATAGCCGCTTTTTAATCCCCGCTCCTACAAAAAATATTTTTTTGAGTAATTTTCTTTTGAATGCCAAAGAGTACTTTAGAGGTGATCATCGAAAAGTTTTAAAATGGGGCCTTGACCTTATTGGTGGAAAATCCATTTTAATCGGTTTAAAAGATCATAATAACAAGATGATTAGCGATAAAGAAAGCCTCTCAGAAGGTGCTAATGAACTCACGCAGCGTGTCAATAAAATGGGCCTCTCTGAAGTAGATATTCGAGTTCAAGGTAATTACATAGCGCTTGACTTCCCCTCCTCCAAAGGATTGTCAGCAAGTGAGCTCATTAAAGGTTCTTCTATGTCTTTTCATATCATCAATGAAAAGTTTAGTTCGAAGAATTCTCCTTATTACAACGCCATGCAAAAATTTTTGCAAGATGTCTGGAATGAAGCGGTTATCACTAATCGTAAAGACATGGAAGGAATTAACTTAATTGCTTTCAAACATTTAGGTGGTTCTGAAGAAAACTTGGAATTCCATCCAAGATCAGAGCATGCCAAAGAGCTTTACGAACATGGGTTCAAACTTTCCAATCCTCAAAACAATTCAAGTCAAAGTGATTTTGATACGACTCTTTCTACGATTGGTATCTATAGAGGAGAAGACTTTTCACAATGGCGCGGCCAGGGTCATCCATTAATTGTTATGTTCAACAATTATGCTTTGGAAGGGGCTGATATTGAAAATGTCCGCACTCATTATGATCCCACTCAAGGAAACTCTTTAGCTTTTAATATTAAGAGCTCCTCTAAAACCTCTGAGAAGAGAAATCCAAGAGAGGCTCTCAATCATTGGACTGCTGAGTTTGCTAAAGATAAAATGATTGGTTCCGTTTATGAAAAATACACACTCTCCCGTGGTTGGAGGATGGCTATTGTACTCAATGGCCAAGTGATTAATGATCCTCAACTAAACCAACCTTTACATGATAACGTACAGGTCACTGGAGGTTTTACTCAACATGAAGCCTCACGCCTTGCTGCTGATCTAAAAGCAGGCTCTTTATCTTTTACTCCTCAAATTCTTTCTGTAGAGAATGTCAGTGCTGATCTGGGAAAAGCAGAAAGAACCCAGGGTATTACAGCGACAGTGATTGCTTTAGTTTTAGTCGTTGCGTTAATGATTGCTTATTATCGCTTTTCTGGACTCATCGCCTCCATTGCTGTTTTATTTAACCTTTTGATCATGTGGGCTATTCTTCAAAACCTACAAGCAACGCTGACTCTTTCAGGCCTTGCAGGAATTGTTTTAACAGTGGGTATGGCTGTCGATGCGAACGTTTTAGTTTTTGAACGCATTCGCGAAGAGCTCAGACAAGGCAAGCCACTAGCTACAGCTGTTGCCTTGGGCTATCAAAAAGCGTTTAGCGCAATTCTTGACTCTAATCTCACAACGATCATTGCTGCAGTTATTCTACTGAGCTTTGATGCAGGTCCTATTAAAGGCCTTGCTATTACGTTAACAATCGGTATTACTTCTTCAATGTTTACAGCTCTTTTTATGACAAGAGCCTTTTTCACCCATTGGTTAACTTATACAAAAGCCACAACATTAAAAATGGCTAATTGGTTCAATATTAAGACAACCGTAGACTTCTTGAAAAAGGGTCGCATTGTTTCTTTAATTTCGATTTTTACAATTGTTGTCGGCGGCACACTTCTCCTTCAGCAAAATAAATCGATCTTTGGAATGGATTTTACAGGAGGCTATTCTCTCAATATGCAAATAGATCCTGCCACCACCAAAGATTATAGAAAAGCAGTTGCAAACGCCCTTCTTTCAGCAGGAGCTAAAAGCACCGATTTTCAAATTAGAGAACTTAGCCAACCCAATTCTTTAAGAATCCAATTTAGTTCGGCTCTAGATGAAAAAGGAAGACCTTTCTATGGCTTATCGATGGAGCAAAGTGTTCATGGAAAAGCCACATGGCAAAATAACCCAAGATTGCAGTGGATTGTAGACGCCCTGGCTGCTAAGCAAATTAAGCTCACTTCACAAAGTTTATCGACTTTAGAAAAGAATTGGTCTGAAATGAGTGGACAACTTTCGAAAACCACTCGCAACAATGCGCTCATTGGCCTTTCATTAGCCATCGTTGCAATCTTGATTTATATCTCCTTTAGATATGAAATTAAATATGCTATTAGCGCGATTCTATGCATTGTTCATGATGTCTTAATCAGCGTAGCCCTTCTTGCAATACTCCATTTTGCAGGTGTGTCTATTCAAATAAACATGCAAGTCATTGCAGCTTTAATGACCATTATCGGCTACTCTCTAAACGATACCATTATTGTTTTTGACCGCATACGAGAAGATAAGAAAATGCTTAGAACCAAATCTTTTGAAGAGGTGATCAATCATTCCATTGGGGTGACCTTAAGTCGTACTGTAATGACCTCGTTGACGACCTTTGTCGTTCTCTTAGCCCTCGTTTTAATGGGTGGTGCTAAGATTTTTGATTTTTCTCTCTTAATGAGTTTGGGGGTTATTATTGGTACGCTCTCCTCTATTTTTGTTGCACCGCTGGTTTTACAGTTTATGCATCAAAGAGAGCAAAAAGCCCAAAGAGAGCCTACAATTATAGAAACAAACCCTGCAGCATAATTTTTTTAGGCCTTTCCTTAAGGGAAAGGCCTCTTTCATAAAAAAGGTTATTGCATGTCATTTCAAAACTTGATAAACGGATACTTTGAAAAATAAATTATAGTGTTATGAAATGAACTTGGAGCTAATAAGCACGCCCCATAGCCTAACAAGCTTTGTAGAGATTTGTATTTGCGACCTCAGCTGGAGGTAACAATGTCTTTTACAGATAAGGCCGAAGATTTTCTTTGGATTGAACCTAAAGAAAACCTTCTTGAGACAAACAAGTTAATTGATGAATTTAATATTCATCCCATCACGGCAAAATTATTAGTCACTCGCAACGTGACTGATTACACTTCTGTACATAAACTTCTTTACTCTAAACTTCCCGACTTACTGGACCCTTATTTATTCTTAGGAATGGATGATGCTGTCAAAAGGATCGCTCTTGCCATCGAAAAAGAAGAAGGGATCTTAATCTATGGAGATAATGATGTTGATGGCATGACAGGGACCGCGTTATTGACCGATTTTTTTAAATCTTTAGGCGCTAAAGTTGATTTTTATGTTCCTAATCGCAACTACCTCAAACACTCTGTCATTATCGATGCTTTGAATTTTGCCATCGAGCAAAACTATAAGATTGTGATTACCGTGGACTGCAGCATCACAGCAACTGATGAAATCGAAGAGCTGGTGCGTGACAAAGTAGAAATTATTATTACCGATCACCATGAACCTACTGTCAAATTACCACACAGCATTGCCACCTTAAACCCCAAGCTTCTCAATAGCACCTATCCCAATCGAGAGTTAACTGGCGTGGGTGTAGCTTTTAAATTAGCGCATGGGCTCACCAATTACCTCATTGCAAATAAAAAATTAGACCCTAAGACAGTGGATTTAAAAACATATCTCGACTTAGTAGCTCTTGGCACAGTCGCTGATATGGGCGCTCTTGTTGGAGAGAATAGAATTCTTGTCCGCTATGGATTAAAACAACTCAAACAAACCAATCGCATTGGCTTAAAAAAACTGTTTAAAGAATGCGATATTAGTACCCAAGAGATTTCAGCAAACTCCATCGCATCTAAAATTGCTCCACGTATGAATAGCCTGGGACGAATCGCTGATCCCAGAAGAGGCGTTGAATTTTTACTCGTTCAAGATCCAAAGGTAGCTGAGGTGATGGCCAAAGAGCTCGATTTAAATAATATCGAAAGACAAAAAATTGAACGCCACTTATCAGATGAAATTGATCATTATATTGCCACCCATTCTGAAATTTTAAATGAAAAAGCCATCGTCCTTTTTTCAGAAAATTGGCATCCGGGGATTATTCCAATCATTTCATCGCGTATCTCTAAACAATACAATCGCCCAACCATTATTATTTCGATTGATAATGATGGTATTGGCAAAGGTTCGATGAGAACGATTAAAGAATTTCCTCTTTTACCTATTTTAAAGAAAACCTCTAAGTTACTCATTAATTTTGGAGGTCATGACATGGCTTCTGGAATGACCATTCATAAGCAAAATATTGAAGAATTTAAAAAGATTTTCATCTCTGAAGCTAATGCACAATTAAAAATTGATGATGTACAATCCAAGCTTTATCTTGACGCGCATGCCAACTTTGCTGACTTAACATTTGACCTCATGGATTCTCTTAATATGCTAGAACCTTTCGGCAACGAAAATCCATCCCCTATTTTCTATTGTCATGCTAAGCAAGCTTGGCCACCTAAAGTCATTAATAAGTTTCATTTAAAACTCTTCTTAGAACAAGGAGATCGCTTTTTAGAGGGCATTGCCATTGGCATGGCTCATCGGCGCAAAGACCTCTATAAGAAAGGCCTTTCTCTCAAAATCGCCTTTACACCTCAGGTTAATTATTATCAAAAAAAGGCGAGTATCCAGCTTTTTATTCGTGATTTTAAAATATTGGGTTAGCATGGACTGCAAACATCATCATCACCATCATGTTCCACATGATCTTACTCGTAAAGAAAGTATGAGAGCGCTAAAAAAAACGCTTTATATTGTCACTTTTTTTATGCTAGTAGAGCTTATTTTTGGTTGGATTGCCAACAGCTTAGCTTTGATTACAGATGCTTTGCATATGTTTACCGATGCCGGAGCAATAACCCTTTCTTTATTTGCTTTTTGGATTGCCAAAAGACCAGCCAATGTTAAATTGAGTTATGGTTATCATCGCTTTGAAATTATTGCCGCCCTTATTTCAGGCTTTTCTACCTGGGGTTTATCTGCCTGGTTAATTTACGAAGCCATTCACAGGCTAGCTCATCCAGAACCTGTGAAAGGACCGATGGTTTTAATTGTGGCTTCCATTGGCTTTCTTGCCAATTTTGCCATGATGGCTATCTTACATAAAAACCAAAAAAGTAGTTTAAATGTTCGAGGGGCTTACATTCATATTTTAGGTGATCTTCTTGGAAGCTTAGGGGTCATCCTTGCCGGTATTTTACTCATTATTTTTAATTGGTATCCCATTGATCCCATTATTACCCTTGTTTTTTCTTTAATCGTTGTTTTTAGCGCCACAAAACTCATTAAAGATACCCTTCACATTTTAATGGAAGGAACACCCCAAAATATCAACACTCAAGAAGTCATTCAAGATCTCTTAAAATTGCCCCATGTTAAAGAGGTCCATGATTTACATATTTGGTGTCTTACTCTTGATCAAATTAGTTTAAGCGCTCATCTTATTTCTGATGAACAAACCGAGACTCTCCGTGCTGCTAAAAGTCTCCTTAGTGAAAAACATGGGATCGAGCATATTACCTTGCAAATTGAACCGCAACAAGGCTATCAATGCTTGCCCTGCTCATTTTCTAAAAAAGCCACCTTGTCTTAAATGATAACAAATTGTTATTCTGTCTTTTCATAAGTCTTTATGGGATTTCTAGAAGAGATGAAATACGATCTTTTAAGCCTAGGTTCTGCTGTAATCGATAAAATTGTTTGCGTCAACGATGAATTTCTTCTTAAAAATCGTCTCGAAAAAGGTGGGACAAGAAATTACCTTAACCAAGATCTCGAGATTCTAATTAAACAATTAGAAAATAAAACACTCCTTCCTGTTCCAGGAGGAAGCGCTGCAAATGCAACAAAAGTAGTGGCTGGTCTAGGTAAGAAGTGTGCTTATATTGCTAAGATTGGGAAGGACAAATGGGGAGAGTTTTATCGAACTAATTGCCTTGAAAGAGGGATTGAACCCCTTTTTAGTGAATCTAAGCTGCTGCCCACTGGCGCATTGTTAGCCCTTGTAACCCCAGATGGGGAGAGAACACACTGTCCAGATCTAAGAGCCTGCCAATCCATCACCGCTTCTGATATCAATGCCAACCATTTTAAGCATACGAACCTCTTTCATTTAGATGGCTATAACTTTTATTATTTAGAAGCCCTCTCTGCAGCTATTGAAGCAGCTAAATTTCACCAATGCAAAATCTCTTTAGATTGCGGCAGCTATGAGATCATGCGATCTCATTTTGAAATGATTATGGAATTATTAGAGAAGCGTACGTTCCATCTATTTTTTGCCAATGAACGAGAAGCTTTTGAATTAACAGGTCGATCAGATCCTTTTGACGCCTGCCATGACCTCTCAAAGTATAATGATTATACGACTGTTATGATGGGAGAAAGGGGTTCTGTCACCTACTTTCAGAATAAAATGTATTATCGACCAACCGAGCCTATTAAGCCTGTGGACACAACGGGCGCAGGTGATATGTATGTGGGTGGTTTTTTATATGGATATATATGTGGTGCTTCGATTGAAGAATGCATGAGCTATGGAACAATGACAGCTGCTGAAGGTATTCAAGTTTTTGGAGGAGAACTCCCCGTTAAACACCTACAGCAGCTGCAAAAAAAGTTAACGAGCCTAGAACTTGTTAACTCTTAACTAACGACTCTTCTTCTACCGTTTTTTTTTGCAAGAAACTTCTCGCGATATTCATTCACGTCATCTTCATGAATAACCCAAGCTGCTCCTTTGCGAATTGCCTTAAGCATATTCACGCGAGTCGCATAGTAAATTTTCTGAGCTGGAACGCCTAAAACTTTCGCTACTTGGTTCACTGAATAATACCCTTTATCGTTATCAAACACGAGTTCACCAGCAAAAGTAGACTTCGTTCTTGAATATTTATGTCTGCGGTATTCTTCTAAGTCACGTAGACTAATTGTCCAACGAGTAGAGTCTTTTTGCGCTCTTAGCTTATTTTGTTTAATAGCTACATAAATAGCTTGTCTAGTTACTGCATTGATACGAGCCGCTTCTGTGATTGTCACCGCTTGGTCTTTATCATGTTGAGCCGAACTTTCATTAGTTTGCTCTGCAGAAGAATAGACATTTTGATTGTATTCTTCGTTCATCTTGTTACCCCCTAAAGAATGAAATAATAATTAAAATTTTATTTTGTATATTATCTTTTAATTTAACTATAACATAGTAAATACTTTTAATCAACGCTTACATAATAAAGTTTTATTCTATTAATAAACAAACAAAAATTTAATTTATTAAACAGTAAACTTACTTTAAATAACCCGCATCTATCTCATAAAATGCTAATAACAAGCAACATACACAAAAAATTATCTAAAAAATAGGTTGTTTTTATTATTATTTAAAATTAAAAGTTAACTAGTTTAGTTTAACCTCCATTAACTTACAAGCTTTCTAACAGGGCCCTAAATGATGGACAGACCCAAAAGTAACCGACTTAATTATCTAATAATTAATATTTTAAGTTAAAAATCAACCCTAAGCCCCTCCTCAAAGGACTGGTTTTTCTAAATTTCTAAAGTAAAAGGGCTTATATTAAAAAAAAGGCTTGATTTTTGAGCTCTATTTCTTATATACGTATTATTTTACTGAAAACAGAGGCCTTTTTATGCGGTTTAATTTTTCAAAACTCTTCTTTTTAGTGGTTTTCTGCCCTGTTTTTGCCTTTGGTAAAGTGCCCGACCTACAGCCAAACGACGTCCAAGCTAAAATTAATGAGTTTTTGCATAATCATATCACTCAAAAGAAGCTCACTTCAGAGATTATGCGCCGAACCATTAGTAACTATATTGAGCAATTAGACCCCCTCAAATCTTATTTTTGTGAAGAAGA
>JAULBU010011590.1:0-45475 GCA_032358235.1 Odonthalia washingtoniensis
CTGTAATTGCTCGACCAAAACCAACAAGTCGTCGATCCTGCGTTCCACACGACTGTCCACACTCGGTTCAGCGACCACCACACCAGCCCTCCCACCGTTCTTGTTGACTTGTAGCAAGATTTTCACCGCGTTTAATGACCGCGGTGAGGCGTTCCAACAATTCCTTCGTCAAGTTCAACAGATTTTAGTTGAAACAGCTCAATAATGGACCAATACCACGGTACGTAGCGAGAACCGCAGGAAGTTTCACTCGGAGCCTCATCGACTCCAGTGACGGCATAACAATTGGACGCCCCTCCTCACCAGGTGTAGCGGAAGGGATGCCGGTGAGTGCCATGAGCTCATCCCTACCAACCCTCGGCACTCACAAGCCAGCCACATTTACCCCGATTCATCTTGCTGCAGCGGTTTCTTCGGCTTCACCCACCACGCCGTGGACACGCACATCCCCGCGCCTTTCCGCGCGCGCCTGGACATACTTGTCATTACTTCAACCTCCCCGGTAATTTCTTCTCCCGTCAGCGTCGGTTGGCAAGAAACAAAACAGTACAACTCGAAGCAGTGCTGATAATCGAGATACTCACGAACAAGAAGCGATACCGACGGTCAACTCAACGGCGGTTTACCTAGTCGAAATTTTGACTTGTTTACCGGCGCGTTAGAGGTGGGTTCTCGTATAATATCCCACCCAGCGGCCGGTACTGAGGTGTACCCACACTATTTACGGTATCTAACTTTCCGTTTATACTCCTTACTTCTGTCTTCCTTTTCCTTCTTAGCTATTCCCCTTTCCCTCTTTTTTGGCAGTTCACAAGTTTCTACTCGTACTCCGGCTGGCCATGTGAAGCTTCCAGTTTTTAGATACTAAATACCGCCTCAAGAGATAACCCCATCAACTACGCTACAGGATTGGATCGGAACGATCTGCAAGTGCTCCCCCGCGTGCGATCCTTCCTGCGAACGGCGCAACTGGACGTGTGAAGCATGCGATTGTCCAGATTCCCGCCCTCGCCTTCACGGCGGTGTCTACGGTCCGCTGCCGTGCTTAGTCTCGTTCTTCAGCTCTGCCACCCCTTTCTGACGCCTGTACCCCCTGACCCGAGCAACTCGGCGGGGGTACTACAGTCGTTATTCAGATGGGTATTATGGTTGCGATAATCGTTGTTTGAATTATTATTATTTAAATTATCGGTCTTTCCAGGTTTCCAAATGAGGCATATGAACCCTTCGCTCCGCTCTTTCGTTTGAACCTATTTGTCCTCTTTCTGATTTATAAGAAGAAATGGTTCATGAAATTATAGGCCTCACACATTTCGTATTATGAAGTTGTCGGCTGGAATTCTGTCTTCCAATTTTCGAAATAGTCGTAACATCACGAAACAGGGCTGAAAAATTTAAATATGACTAGGCCGATTCCACTATTTATTATATTCATCTTATTATATAAACGTGTATTTGTGTCACATCCATCAATCCAATGGACAAAGAATCCTATTTCATCAATACTATCATCACCTATTACCAATACTGAAGCTTCTGTGACATCCTTACTATTTGATTTTATCAACATCCTTTCGTTAAAATGAGCAATTAATTTATTGAATTCTTGTTAGTATGGTAATTGGTCGTTCGTAATATATATTATGCCATATGTATGTTCGGTTCTTGTACATTTTCCTCTTGTTTTAGCTTCAGTTACAGTCTGCAATTTTGTTCGTTCAACATTGTCTGGCCAAGCTATAGTTTCGAAATTGTCGTCGTTCATATTATATCCTTAGAGCTGATTACCATAACAAAAATGAGCTCTGTCCTTAAATTCGGTGTGCGCTAATTTAAGTGTACGGTCGTGCGATTTATTCTATGCTTGTATACAGGATGGTTTTTTATTTCTAGATTGGCATGACTTTTCATATTGACCGCCAAATGAATGATCTGAATTATCGAAGAGGTCCGAATTATGATATCTTGTCTCTCTAACGTTTCTTCCTTCAATGTCTGGTAGTCTACGAGATTTGTACAGATATCTTCTGTACCAACAATAATAATTCATTTGCAGTCAGACACAACTTGCTTGTCCGAATTTCTATGCACAAAAGTTATTTCGTTCTGAGTGAAATATGATCATTCGTTATTGCTGCAGAATATACCAAAATAAATTATGTCATCAGGCAGCAAAGAAGTTTGGACTACTCCACTGGGAATTTTTGTCGATCCGGAATCCCAAAATTGAACGTGCGGATTTCCCTTTTAAGACTTTCTGGTTCTTCAGGAATGGCCTGGTTGAACTTTTGTCAACTGTGAGGTATAGCTCTGTTATACGTCGCGGTAATGACATTTTTATATAATCTTATTACATCATTTCTTAATGTATCAATATGATATTATGTTTCATCTTACACTGTATCAAATCATATTTTTCAATAAAATGTCTTATTGTAACATCAATTTTGTACTAATGATCATCGGTTAGAATACCAACAGATTCGTCACCACATTTTCTAAAAACGTATACAGCATCATCAAAATTATGCTGGTCAGGTGGTCTACCTCTCATTGTCCCATGATGTTCAGCACCAATTATAATACCTTCTGTTTCTGGTGGTTTACCATCTTCCCATATCTGCGATAGGGGCAACAACGACAAAACTTATCTACTAAAAACAAATCCTCATATGATTTAGGGGCAGTTCGATCATCGATGACTAATTTTTCGATGTATATATTTTCTACAGGCTGGTAGGAAGCCGGATTTGGTGTACAAAAATCAGGTTGCTTACCTTTCAGGTTACCTATATCACTATTATTTCTTGTGTGGTCGGCCCAACCACAAAGAAAATAATAATGATATAGGTAAGATATATGGCATGAGTCATGTTTAATATTATAATCTAGGTCTTCAAAAATTTTATTATCTTAATCATCTTGAGTTCCATCAAAATATTCATCATCCTCAGCACTGTTATAACCTTTATCCTCATCTGTACAGTTTTCTTCAGTATCTTCTTCTTCTAGTTGTTTATTGTGTATTAGCGGATGATCATACGGAGTGGTTTACCTCTCTTTATTCCGTAATTCACGGCACATATAATATTATCTCTGGATTCATGTGTTACCGATTTGTCGGAATTATCAATTTCATGATCATCCTTTGTAACTGCAAACAAATCTTCAGATTTTTCATTTGCTCCTTCCTTAATTGAATAAAATTCTTCGACACATTCTGCATGGATCTTTCCGTAGTGTTACACTTGTCCTTCATCCTAGATAATTGCATAGGGTTCGTCTTAATCAGAGTTCGAGCATTCCTCGTCGTCGTCAGAATCTGACTAATCTTCGTCATCCGAGTCCATATATTCTTCTCTACTTTGAACCAAATATTCTTCGTCAACAGGAAGATAATCTTATTAATCCTCAGAGTCCGAGTAGTCCTCTTCGTCGTCAGAATATGAATAACCATCATCATCCGAATCATTATTTTCTTTTTATCATAAACTCAATGTTCTTCCTCTTCAGGAAAATATTCTCCGTCATAATGAGAATAATCTTCGTTCCACTCTTCATTCATTTCTTCCATCATATTGTAGTATGTTTCAGTTAATCTCCTAGTAGTTTTCTCGCCGGTAGTTAGAGGTCTCAAAGAGTTAAACCTGTAGAATCGAGGCTATCAAAAGGGTTACTCATAACGTAGGAAAACTAAGTAGTCAAATGAAGAGTTAAGGAGGTCTATTTTAAGTCTAGGTGTAGCAATCGGATACCAGCGGTTCTCTAGAGTTGCAGGGTGACCGTGGTTCTGATACAAATACGGTATCTTTACAGACTTCGGGTATGGAGTTCACATTAGTATGCTCACTCAGCTCGGTTAGTATCTGAAAGCTACCGGTCATACGATAGGTATCCTAGGGTTACCTGGGCATTCAACAATTGTATTATCCAGCTTGATGCGTGTGTGGGTTGAGTTTCCTCTCACAGAGTTGAGCCTTTCTCTTAATTTCGACGTTACTAAAGCTAGCTGGTGTCTGTTTGTCATTAATGTTCAGGTTTTTTATTTTGTTCTTCAGATCGACTCGAATGTGTAATTTATAACATACCCAAGGCCAGTCAGAATGGATTTCTTCCATGTGTGTCAGAATTCCATTGTTATTCGAAAGCTAACTAATTAGGGTTCTGCTCAATCTATTTTGTGTTCAGAAAATACTAAATATATTTAGCACCGATTCAATCAATTGGGCGCTGTAATTATACACGCAATTGTTGATAGAAATATACGTAATGCTCTATAATTTCATAACCATGCCCTTGAGTTGAATTACACGAATCTCTCACCCAGTACGAAATCTGTAGATTATACATGACAACAGTTCTTCAGGGCACTACTCATATCCAGGAGATTGGACAAGGTATACTCGGTACTTCATAACAGCATATGTTGCTACGGCTCGACTAATTGCTGAAATTTTCACTCTGTGAAAATCAATTGTTATCAAACTTGAAGCGTTTTTCGCCAGATATCTGAGTACAACCTCCAATTACAAACAGAGATGCATCAAATATTTGCACGATCGGTAGCGTGCTTTGTGCGCGTTATTTTGGGTAATAGTGTGAGCTTTTACCCACGACGAGATAAAGACTTGAAGGATATGGAAGTTTAAAAGAATCGAGCAGGGTAGAATTAGCTCGTTTTTGCGTTGAACTGGATGCGAACTTCCATTCCATTGTTCTCGGATAAAATACCACCTTTTTAGTTAATGTTTTAAAAATTTTATGTGTGTGTAAAACGAAGAGGCACCAAGAGGGCAGTATCCAATATGGATCTATTATACGTAGGATGAACTAAGATGCACGAAGAAGTGTTCAACCAGTGCAACAAAGCGTTGTGAATTGTAGAACTTTAGCTCATCCAGATTATAAAAAACGACTTTGCCTATTGACTGATGCCTCCTTGCACTTCTGTAGAGCAGTGATAACCCAGGTACCACATCCTGACGTTTAGAAGCAGCAGCATTAACAACGACATGAACCGCTAGCCTTCTTGTCTGGTAAATTCACAGGAGCCCAGAACCGGTGGTCAATAGAAAAAAAATAGGCTTTCTCAATAATCTCTGTATGTACACGAATTGATTGGTTGTTGCAACAATCAGATGGTTTTTTATTGTTTACTGACAACCCTAATCTGATATACATATTAAATCCTTATGTTTATCCCTATCCTGGTGCTTCATAACATACCGCTTCGAAAATTACTATATGGGCTCTAAGTCTATCCTGCTATTGATATATTATAGTGCATGTGAGTTGGGACGATAATGTGTGGACCGATTTGCTGAATCGATGGGCAGCTTCAACGCAGAACTTAAAATAGCGATTGTCATAAATATTTGTAGGTCATGTAGCTCCTTTTGATAGCAAGCAATTCAAATGGCCGTATGTTAAATGAATAAGAAACAGTCAGCATGAGAATACCAATGAATGGTTAAATGGAAAATTGCGTGAGTGATGTCGAATGATGGAATGTACCAAAATAAAAATGGAACAATCTGGATATCTTCCCAAAATAGTTATATGTAATTAATGCTGTGTATCATAACTCATATACGAGCCGGTGGTTTTCGTGGTTCACAGATGACGGTAGAGGTCATACCGAAGGTGGTACATTGTAATACGACATTAAAATATGTGAATACGTTCTGCAGTTGAATAATCCACTGCCTTGCGACAATTGGATGACATAGATTTCCTCTACTATCATGGTGGCATGTAACGTTTCACCCCATGATGGGGTGAAGCGTGACATGTCGATGAACCAAATGATGTACGGCTTTTAGACTTTTTATTGATTGGAGAAGCATATACTTGTAAGAACTACACCCTGTTGGTAAAGGTCGATATTTCGGGTTACCTAGTTTTGCATATGTCAACAACAGCATACGCAGATAATGCCCCAGATTTTCTAACTAGTTGGCTTGTAACATTCGGTGTTGCTCACGCATGGGACTCAGATCAAGGATTCCATTTCAAGAATTCCGTAATGGAAGGATTAAGTACATACCTTAAACTGAAACATCACCTTACGACAGAATACATGCCATGGTAAAAGGTTACAGTTGAAATAACTTGTCGGGAGGTAGTGTGTGTTATGCGGGCGCTATTGTCCGAAAATAAATTGAACCAAAAGTAATGGCCCAAAGTTGCACAAATCTTGCAGACGTCTGTCAATCACTCATCATCAAGGTAGCGCAGGGAGTTGCACCGATAACTTTCTTTTCGGGTACAAAATGTGACAACCCATTACCTGTAGTTGAAGCAAAAGTGAAAACAAGATTCAAGTCACTCGAATGGATTAAAGCACAACAAGTAGTGCCAGTCGAAAATTTTCAAGAGGCGTCCGATGATATTTATACGTATTTGTCTGAGAGTACAATGGCACGACGACAACAGATAAAAAATAGAAGAGACCAAAAAGAGACTTAAAATTATAAACTTTGATATTGGTGATTACGTATAGTTAGCAAAGCGTGAGTTCCTAGAGGGTGAAAAGCTAACGTTTCGATGGAGAGGAAAAAGACGGGTGGTGAGAATAATATTGAGTAGTTTGTATTAGGTTTAAAACGTGGTTGATTCTATAAAGATTGTGATACACGCTAGTAGAATGTGTTTGTACAAAAAGTCAAAAAGGGAAGTGACCGAAGATCTGCTGGCGCATGTGGGGCATAACAAACAAGGTTTTTTTATCATGAACTATTCGATTTGAAGTAAAAACAGGAAGAAAACAAGTACGATACGCCGCTATTATGGAAAACATTTAATTAGATGGTAGTACTTGGGACTCATTAGTAAATTTGTTGGAAGACGTGCAGCACATCGTGCGAACAATCTTAAAGAAAAGAACGGATAAATTGGTCGTGGATGCTGCAGAAGCACTCGGTGTTGTGGAGAAATAGGATAAGCGAAGGTTCCAGGAGTGTGGTTGACAAAAACACCTCAAGCGTTTTTTTCAGAGGGGAGTGTTGCACAGTTTTACACACGTCGTATACGGAAAAATGTGACAGTTATGAAACTTCCTAGAAACGACAAGTCAGAGACTGTAATAATTATGTCTTTCGGCCAACAGAAATTATACACGATGTGTTGAATAATCCGTATTACAGGAAATAATCGATTTGTGAAATCTAAATGTACAGTACAATCTCCACCACTTTATGAATGAGGTATTTGAAAAATCACGGAGTATAGAAACAATCTCATATTGCATGAAGAGTGTGTAATTAGCAGACTACACTGGTTAATTCAATTAGTCTCACTTACACTAATAGAGAAGCCTGGAAAAGCCAATTTTGCCATTTACAGTTATTAATTTAATTGTCTAGTAAGCCTAGTTCCAGAAAAAAATAGTTTTACAGATACTAATGAAAACATTTTATTTAATATAACTTAAACCCTATCTTCCAGATCGTCACAAATCCCGCAAAACTGGAGTAGTTTACCCTTATTACCCTTTTTTGTACCACATTGAATGTAATCAATATTTTAATCTCAATTTCCTTTTAGGTAAGGAAATAATATGGACGTTATGACTTTTATATCATAGTTAAAACTGATTTTAATGGTTAATTTTTACTTCATCACAAACATTATGGAAGTCAGCTGAATTGTTAGTATTATTATTTGAACTTTATGCTGTAAACTGGATGATTTTTTCGATTAATGTTTTGTTTGTATGCCCGTCATGATTTCCACTGCCACCGTGATTAAAAAGCATAACATTTCCGTTATGACAGCGACTTTGATAAAAAAGCAAAATATTTCCCTCTCCATATATTGAGGGAAGATGCCTAATTAACTTCATTTCAGTTCGACGAAACATTTCAATTATATTGAACATTCAAAGATACAGCGGATTACCTACTGTTTCTTCATTTGAAAATGGCATATTAAAAAACGAACAAGTAAAGCAGAAAGAATGGGATTTAATTCATTTTCTCATCCAACAGCAGCAACAACAACTATCGGCCCAAATAATTTGACATAAGGATCCTCATAAAAAAATACAGTTACTGAAAATAATTTCAACATACAATAATAATGACACTGAACATGGTAATACTGAACATGGTAATGGTAGCAATGGAGATAATGATAACAATACAAATGAAATAAATGATAACAGTATCAATGAAAATATTGATGACAGTACCAATGATAACAATAATTAAAATAGTAAAGAAGATATTGGAAACAAAAACAATAGTGCCAATAATAGTAATGTCGAAAATGAAAATAATAACAATAATGGCATAAATAACGACATCAGTAAGAACAGTAGTTCTAATAATACATTAGAAAGTAGAAATATAATTTATAGTTCGAGTAGCCACGATTCCAGAAGCACAATATCCCATAATATCTCATAATCAAATAATAGAAAGCCAAGAGTACAACAAGTTGTTACTAAGATTGAATGGGAATAAGTTTTAAAATAGAGGGCAAAATATATTTACAATGGAAATTCAATGAAAGAATTGATAACAAGAACAATAAACAAATTCCCCAGCTGTTTTGATTCTTCTCATAGCGCAAATATTGCTAAATGCATGTCTTGGTGGAAGAAAAGAGATACTATTCTATTATACAAGGATATTGACCGTATACCACACAGAATTACAAAGAAGAGAAGGATACAAGATAGATATTTTAATGATACTTGTTGTAGAAAATTATTTTCTCTTCTAGTTGCATCTAGGAAGGAAATTCTCATCTTGGACTATTAATTCACATCAAAACTTGAAAGAAGAATTTGAACAACTGACAAAGTTTGGTATGAAGTTTTCTGTAAGAGTTCTTCTGCTGTTCCTCATCATTTATTAAAAACATTAGAAGAGCAATACAAAATTGAAATAAGTGGTGCAAAGGATAAAACAATACAAAATTTAGTATATCATGGGTGGATAAATAGATTTATGGATTGGAACAATATTGTTCCAAGACTTCAAACTGGAAAATTGATGGTCAGTCGTACTAAACAATAAAAAATAGAGAAAGAAGTATCATTTCATCTTGGATTGGTATCAAGATTGTTTGAAGATAAATTATTAGACGAAGACTTGGTTGATAATATGAAAGAAACGCATTTTGTTGTGAATTATGGTAATGGTAAATCATTGTGTTGCGTAGGCAATGAAGAGTTAAAGTACGCTGATTTTGTATCTGGTGGATTTTGAATGACCATGGTTCTTAGAATTAATGGAGGAAGAGATAGTTGCATACAACCCGCTGTTTATATTTTTTAGAATAAGGACAGGAACCATCCTATTAGAAATGTTCCAGATGGTTTTCCCGGTGTTTCGCATCGTAAGCATGAAAAGGGTTGGATGGGTCAGCAAGTATTATCGGAAAGGTTGAGTTAACCAAGGGCCATTTCTAAATATATTCGCTGAGTGGAACGTGTAGTATTCTTTGATAATTGTGGTGGGTATAAAATTCCGATTGAGAATCAGGTACAATTAGACAATTTCAAAGTCTCTCTTCGTTTTGTGCCTCCAAATTCGACCGATCTGTGAAAACCATGTGACGGTTACGTGATCCAACAATTAAGGAGCGCTGGGCAACGTTTTTGGATATGAAAAAGCACAGTTAATATCAAGTCTCGAATGATTAAATGGAGCTAACTCTGAAAAATTACTGAATCCTGATAAGTGCTATTACTTGCTGCTCACGGTGTTAGATATGTACACAAAATGAGAGACAAAGATGGTCTCTCCTATGCACGAAATACTATGATTATTTGTGGTCTGGCTCTTGATGTAAACGGTACTTGGAGAGTGGAGCAGATCTTCCCTCATCTCCAGGAAATCATTCATGAATAAACAAACAACTTCTCCGGTGAGCCAGTATCTATACTAGAAAACATTTCATTTTTATTTTCAATAAAGCTACAATTTTCACTAAATCTATTTTCCGATCAAAACCAAAGATTCGGAAAAATTTACTTTCAGAAATTTGCTACTGGGACTAATTCCATAGTGGGACTAGTTGAATTAACAGGTGTAGATAACTCTATTTGTATAGTACAGTACACGTGGTGATGACGCTAGTGGTTAATACGTACGACTGTCTAAAAATAAGCAGAGACCAGGTTAGAATACAATAACGTAGAACTTACCGAGAAGAACGAATAAACAGGATCGGAGAACAGAAAGTACTTTTGTACAGAACATTTTTACGGATTGTGGGCGCGTATCTCTTTTATTTACATAGCAACGTATAGCATTAGATGCATAAATATCAGCTACATAATAGAACAATACAAGTAATAACTAAGTACAAGTAATTCTAAATGAAACTATTACTACTTTCCAAGTAATAATATATAGCGAGCGGACAAGATTGAATCAACGGACGTGGTAGATACACTTGAATCATACGTAAACTGGTTTGACGTAATGAATTATTTGTATTCATAATATGAAAAAATGTCATAATAATACTCCTCCCTTTTAGTCAAGATATTTACAGCTCTCTTGATATCACCCACCATCTCTAGATTGACTGACAATCTTCCAGTGAAGAGTTTCAGCTGCGGTAGGTCTGTATTCTTACTGTCTTTCTTGGTCAGTCGGTCAGCAAGATTCACATTTACAGGAACCCATCAAATTGTGTCAACCGCTCCAGTCTGAAACTCTAATCTGATAGAGCTCACATCTCCGCAAATAGAGCGAGCAATATAATTCCGCTGTGTAGATAACTACGTAAAGAGATCCTTGGAGTCTGAATATAGCCTCATTTTGATTTCAAATCACATAATCTCCTAGTGCCTACTCGGAGGCTTGCGCAACCATTTTCTCTTTTTCTACAGCTTCCTTAGGAGCTAGAAACTATGTCGCAGGCACACTTTTTACATGGCAGTTAGAGTTATGCGAAATCCATGGAATGGCATGATAAATCGCACTATTCTTCATTTCTCCAACCAAATGGCCTGTAAACATCCAATATGCCCTTTTCATCACTGCGTAAGGCATCAGATGAAACCAGTATTCTTAGTTAGTATTCATTGTTGTCGGTTGGACTAGGATAGCATATCTACGTACCAAGATTTTTAACTTCCGTACTATGCTGATCTGAACCATGATGTGAGAAACCCTTGTGTCTGGTGCCTTCTGTTGTAAATAACTGGAATTAAAAAACTGAAAGACAAAGCGGCTGTACCAATCCAACAAACCAAACTGTTTGGCCATGCATATACCGATTTATCGACCGTGATTAATTTTTTCGGCTTTTCCGCGCCTTTGCCTAGCAAATGGATGCTCTGTTACACAATCAATCTTATCATCAGCATCCGTTTCAACCGTGAAGTCCTCGTTTTTCATAGTATTTATGCCAAATAACCGAAGTCTTTTTGTACCCTGGTTGACTGTACCAAGCTCCAACTTTCTGTGAACTTTTTGCAAGAATATATATTTTTTCATTTTGACCGACTCCACCTTTTTTAGATCATCTACAATCTTAGCAACCACTGGTACTAATTTTCCTTCCTCTATTCGGAGAAGATCTAAGGTATGAACTTAGATTGCGATAGCCCAAGTTGAAACATGACATCGTCTGATTGGTTCTGCCACTTTTCATTTTCATTTACATTTACCAATCCATAGGTAGCTGTGAGCAGGAGCCACAATTGGCTCACTTCCATTTGGCTTTCTCTCGGATGCTGAACGTAAACGTCCCGATATGCTTTTTCAGTCTGCAGGAATGCAGATTTTGCGTTAGCTTTGTATAAAGTCCATTAATTGAAAGATGCAATTTATTTCACAATCCGTAGTCCCGTCGGCGGGCATGTGTAACATTCTTTGTTCAGTATGTCTTTTAGATTGTCCTCGTTGTCATGTGGGGCGATTCGGACTTTCATCTTGATCGAATCGTTATCATTTTTTGACTTTGTAGAGCATGTGACTGCTGATTATATTTTGACCATAAGGTACTTGGCTTTTCTGGACAATATTTACAGTTTTAATGAAGTTGTATTATTCTGCCTTATTGGATTTGATGAGAGGGAATTGCTCGAATACTTGTGATTGGTGCTTAATGAATGTTTTGTTCCCAAAATATTTTACAATCGAGGATAGAACTTCTCTTTTAACATTTGATACTTTCATTAGAATTTCTTGTGTTGTAGCGGCGGTCTTGCTTGAGCTGGATGTCATTGAGTTAGTAATTTTCCATGTCTCATTGGACATATTAAGGCATTCTTGATCACCGTTTTCATATGCAATGTTTAGCTTACCATCATTTTGCACAGATTCCACAGCACCGTCATAGTACTTTTCATCTTCAAGCCAGTGCACTGATATATGATCTCCAATTTCAGGAGAAAATGTTGAGTCGTCATGCGATAAATCGGCATGACGATTTTTGAGTGGCACAGTATCGTCTTCTATCATGAAATTATTTTCATTGGTGTCATCTAAATTGGTAGTGCTTGTTCTAGTAAGGTCTGAGAGAAGCTCATCTATAGTTTTAATCCCTTCTTGCACAGCCAGTGAGAGGTAATATTGTGGCTCTGCCAGTAGTAAATCTTCAATAGCAACAGTCCGAACGTGCTGATATTTTCCGGTAACCGTGACGCATCTGGCATCAGAGTCAATGGATAGATTATTTTCGGCCGCCATCCATGTGCCTCTCTTTGCGTGTTGACTTTTAGATTATACCTCAACAAGATCACCAATATTGAGCGGAGGTTCTTTAGCAGCCTTTGATTAAAGAATTATAACAAGCTTTCTTTTAGCTTGCCATTCATCATGGGCAGAAATAATCTCTTTGGGTATTGCTTTGTCCGCTGGAGTAGCGTAGATTGGCTCTGTGGATCCTTTTCCAAATTCAAATGCAGACAGGGTGCCATTACCATATAGAATTTTTGATATGGATACTGATCCATAAGAGGCTAAATGACTGTCATGAGTGTTTCCATCATCTTGCTTCAGCCGTAGATCAATGCTGTGGATAGCTCAATGTTTTGACTCAATATCATTTTTACTGTGCATTTCCGGTGGTACAGAGCGGATTTTTATTCCAAAACCGTCCAGGTATACCTTGAACTTTCCAATTTGAAATGCTTTGTCCGCATGCACAGATTCTGAGTACCAAAATTGTGATACCCACGAAGGTTTAAATTCAACAACTGCGTCCTTTAGTGTAGCTGAATAAACATCCATAACAGTTGAGAACCTGGAAACGAGGTCTATACTGTACATAAGACGTACATCGTCATTATAGAAGTGGTCAATACATACTATTTCATTAAATTCTTTCATCAGCGAACTTATGGACACCTTTCGGCTTGGCTGTGGCTCGGCAGTAGAACTACGAGAAGAGCAGTCTTCTATTGATTTGGATATGTATGATGTCACTGTATCATTCTACAAGTTGTTTCTTTCAAACAACAGTCTATAGTCTGTGTAGTTGGCGGGTCCACCAACATGTTGTGAACCTTATCAATTACTGCTTTGATTTCTGACCAGCTTTTATCGCAGATCGCATTTTCATTTGAGCTGAACAGCACACAATTTTCAAATGGTTTTCATACTGGTTTTAGAAAGGACTCCATCTTATCATAGCTGAGAAATTGATAGTCCATTAGCGAAATGTATTCAGGATCTGCGTCAACGAAAAAGAGATCTAATTGCGTTCACTATGACCCAAGTTGACTTTGCGCGTTACATTCCGGCCAATAACCCACTGAGAAGAACCTTCAAATACCATATATTATATCTGAATTTGACGTCCAGAGTCAGCTTTATCAGTAAGTACTATTGAACCGAGGATTCGACGAACAGCACTACTGTGTTCTCCTGTATCATACTGCCAGTGTGATTGACCATTGAGACTTCTTGTTGTACCATTAAGATCTAAAGGTTGAACAATACCAAGTTTTGGAGCTAACAGATTGAGTTCCATAAACCCAATTGCTGAATACGGGGCTCCGTCATCAAAAAGCGGGCCTCTACGTGCCTTTTCAGTCTTTTCTCATTACTTGTGCAAGCTGTTGAGCCTGCCAATAAGGCCATTTTTAATAAAAGCGTTCTTTTGCCTCAACCAGATTCTGGTTGAGTACGATGGGCAGATGGATCAGGGTACCGATTATTAACGCTTTGAAAATTTGATGGGAGATATCCATCTTCGATATGGTCGCTTACCCAGTGCCCGTACTTTCTCAACTTAAGCCGCCCATTGACCAACCTCTTCGAAGTGTTCTCAATCGACTTTTAAAGGCTGTATCAAACATCATCAAGGGGTTCCAGTTACTTATTGGTCTGCGTGGGAAATCTCTCCAATTGGCCCTTGGTCAGAGCAACAAATAATGAAACTGCCTATACAGTCATAAAGTTTGTCGAAGACCAGTTAGTACATTCCTTTGGTCCGCCAGAAACTAAAATTAGCGACGATTCTTCGTGCTTCCTGGCCGTAAAGCTCACGAAGTGCCCGGAATATCAGAGTATAGCATGGAAAACTGTGCTACCCTATGCATCCATTGCTAACGGAAAAGCGGAAAGAATGGTAGGAACGTTGGAGAAAAGTATTGGTATAATGGTGAAAAAGGAGAAGGGGATTGGGAAATACAGGTCAAGAAGGTTCTGTACGGGTATTGTCGTCGACCATTGGCGTGTTCTGTGTCTCCATTCGAACTTTTATACGTGGTTGAACCTTGGATGTATGCCACAGAAAATTCTTTACGTGAACATTCTTCGAAGCTAAAAGATCTCTTGTTGGAATTATTGTCGATGAAGTCTTCACGGTTGAGTCGCATACATAAAAAGCTGTGGCACGGAGGCTTAGTAGATGAGAAAAAGGTGAGAAGGTTTGAGGTAGTAAAACTTGTTCTGATAGCTTACGGTCGGGTTGTGAGGTCTCGCGTCAAATGGCCAGCATTTAAGTCGATATACTACGGCCCGCGCCGCGTGAAGCCAAATAACCACCCTCGTTATGTACTAGTCTTCAGCAAGAGGAGATAAAGTAACTTTGCTATACACGCGCGGAGAATCGTGAAGTACGAGTCGCGTCTTCTTCACCTTTATTAGGTTTAAGCCTCTCCTCGCTCTCTGATGTGACAACGTTAGCGCTGTCTCTTCCTCTGTTCTATACTCTTGTTGTTCTTTCTTTTTATTTCTTCTCAGATTTCTTGGACTTACAAAATTCTTATCTTGCTGATGCCAACTGATTGAACACCTCTTCCAACACAAACCATCATGGCTTCTCTCGACAATTTTAAACAATATTTCTAGAAACAATCCCATATCAGACGAGTGAATGCATCAACACACACTACTTGGTCAACCAATCGATCTGAGGGACTTGTCTTTTCCGACCATCCGAGCGAAGGAGGTACACTCATGTAACCCAGCTGATCTTGCCCGCTGGATGATCAGGTATACGACTGGAGAAGCTTCTCATCACCCTATCGAACCACGAGATCCTTTGCGCGAGACTGGCAACTGGCACCGTCCCTTTATAGAATGTCGCTGACCCAAACTCACAACCTCCAATGATGAATGCCGCGTTAACAATAGCATCCCTAATATATTGGCCGTGAGGAGAATAGCAGAAAACAGGATGGTTCTCGTTTACGAGGCTTACTGGTGTCGCACCCGACTCGAGAGCACCGGGAGCAAACATGGTGACGACTTGGTCTAAATTCTGAAGACAGTGGTCGTCGAGATGGATCTTGTAGCCCATTTAGCTTCTCGCTGGCTTGTCAATCGTGTATGTTGGACCGAGAATGCTTCCGTTGACAATTAAGTCGCATGGGGGTTAAGGTGGTTCATCAACATGATACGGGAGTCCCAAGACAAAAATTGTGTAAAAGTCGGTTTCGAAGAAGGTCTTCGCACCACCCTGTGCATGTCCTGACCAGAAGTATCTGATCTTGCGGAAGAACGTGTTCTGGTCAGTTGAAAGGACTATTAGTTTGATGGCATATTCTACCTCGTCTCTGGGGACATGTGTGCCCTGGTCTGAGTTTGTAAATCCCCATCGGTCCATATAATCGCTGCGAAGAGTACGGTTGTTGAGGATGAGCAAGCCGGATATGGGGCGGATGGTTAATCGAGTGGCATTGATACTCTTACACAGGTAGTAATTGTCGATATAAAAGCGCTCGTATTTCAACTGAACTCACCAACGCCCTTTTCTCTTGGAGATGATTTAGATAGAAAGTACGTCGTGACCTATTTTGCACGTCAGGAATCTCTCCCCGAATACCCCTGCTAGTTGACGAGTCCCCCCTGGTGGTGGCGACCACATGAGTCAACTAGGTGGGGATGGGGATAGTTCCAACATTATCAGCCGATGCGGCGCGAGAGGTGCTGGCCATCGTAGAAGAGAGCGTTGAGGAGGTTGACGATTCGGCGCTGAGAGATAGTGGTGACATATTTTTATACATGGAGTGGCTATCGCTAGTACACGTGGAGTTCTTGGAAGGGGAGCCGCAGTAGATTGAGAGAGAGAGAACTACGTCCTTCAGCGGGATCGGCATGGAGAAAAAAGAATCGGCCGAGTAATAGATCCGTGCTTTTTTTTGAGGCAGGGGTCGTGTGAGAGCTGTAATTTTATTTTCTATGTTTGCTGTTGACTTTATTTTTTAAACTTGTAGTCTACATAATATCATTGGATGTGATGGAGATACTGTACTGAATCGTGTACCACACGTGGGGTGATTTCTGGGGTAGGATTCGGATAGGTTAACCAGTATCTCTAGTGCAGTTGACTACTCGTGTTGGATTGATTATAGTGAGAAAGGGGTTAGTTAAGATCTCCGATGAGGCAAAGATGGAAAAAAGGAGGAAGGAGCTACCTCGAACTCTAAGAATTCAGCTGCAACGGTGACGTTAGAATAAACTCTTATATTCTTTTTGTGTGCTTTCTGTGGTTTGGCCTGTGCCCCTTTTCCAGTACCAACAGAAGCATCGGCCAAGTTTTCTGTGTCACGTAACCAGCGTAAAGGTGTCGAGATAATTAAATTCAAATGAGTTTCTAATCCTGTCCACCGTTTTTCTAATTCGATATTCCCGATTATCATGAAGAGTGGTTATAGTATCAAATAAATCCTTACTATCTACTATTACGTCATGAGAAAATTTCAAGATTGAAATGACCGTATTTGGATTGGCTTTGATATCATATTCTCTATCATCAATGCCGGGGCAAGCGATTATGTCTGCTCGAAAAGATGAGTGATATGTGCGGCATTGCTTGTGGCGCGTCCATCCTATGGAATAATAAATAGGGTTTTCCATACTCCGGCACTCTGTAGTACCCAACCCGTAGCGGTTTGGGAGTACTGCGTCTAGTGAAGGCATGACAGAGCGGAAGAAAGGCTCGAAGCGACGGTGAAATGTAACACCATCACGGAGGAGAGGTGAAATAGTAAGACGATCTCGGTCCTCGACGCAGCCAGTGGCACTTTTCGGAGGCACGCACGTGGGGGCGCACCGGAAGTTCAACTTCCACCGCGCGTCCGTACAGTCGTCGGGTAGTTGGTTCGCGAAACATATTTATGATTGAGGCGAATGTTAGGGGTCAATTAATTACCAATAAAAGGATGCCTATCCCATTGGTTCACAGTTGGCGCCGACGAGACCGTATTTATTTGACTAAAACTGGTGTTGCTTACAGACCAGTATACCAGGGCTTACACGTGTGTAAACAAGATACGTGAGGGAAGAGAAAAAGGAGGAACACGTGTCCACTAAAAGAAAGGTGAATCTAAAACGTCATTTCCAGAACAGTAGGAGAGAAAGAGGATTAAATATAAATAATTGGTGTGGGTAGCCCCTCAGTACCCACATCTAGCAAGGTACTACATCACCCCCTCCCACTAACGTTGATGAGGTGTGCAGTGTGTTGTCCTCGTGCATCGATGACGAGAAAAAATCATCATTATTCAATCGAAATATGTTTCCTCCAACTTTCGCAACAACTATTCCACTGAATTGTCAACCGTCTATGATCTATGCAACTGCGAATCCAGGTGAGAGTACAAATGACGATCTCGTAGGCGTCACTCACGCGGCAGCGCAAGCTGAGGTGCGCGGTGAGAGCGGTCGTGCTGTCGAGGGCGATTCAGAGGAGGCTGACGTGGCAGAGTATGCAACGATGTCGGCCCGATGGTACTGGACGGACCGCTCCTGCTTCCGAACGTTACATTCGCAGCGGGGAAGATCGTCCTCCTGGTGTCTGTGTCGTGATAACGTACTCGGAGCGGGTACGTCCCCGCATGCGTTTGTCGGACGTAGTAGGGCAGCATCGGCAGATCCGCCGCACTTCAGTGTTTCTAACTGAAGCCCCTGTGTTCAACGAATAGAGAGCTTAAACTCCATCTTCAAAAGCGGAGTATTCGGTATTACGCAGCATCATGACGGCCGGGGTGTGCCCCCGTCAGGACGGTGGTGTCGGCCTCTGCGCTGAGTGTCGGATGGGCCGAGAGGGGAGTCCACAAACGAATCGGCATGGTCGACCGCCTACAGGCCCATAATGTGTTGCTCTCCGCGCAGAACAATCTTTTTAAAAACTATATGGTTGCCCAGGTTCGCCCCCTTCTCTATGCTTTTCGGAGGACGATCTGAGTGATCGCCTCTGGAATCCGCTTCGTGGGTCTCGTGATTACCGCGGGGAGCCGATTCTATTATTTATGCGGGGTGGAGGGAGCGTGTGCAGTCGCGCTGGAGATTATCGTGGTAGATTCAAGGCCGCTCCACAGCCGCATAGTGACTAAGATTGCGCTGACGGCGCGGTTGGATATGACTATCGCCAAGATGGGTCTATGGAGTTTCCCCCCACCCAGTCTGGTAGTAGCTCCCCGTCGTTCCAATTCAGTCGTACGTGTTTAACCTTATATAAATCTTGATATGTTGAAACAAAGTCTGCTCCCTGACTTCGTTCTCTCCTTTTGAGTGTTAGACGAGTCCAGGAAGTGGGCGATGGAGAGAGGTGGATAGAGGAAGGAGGATTTGTAGTCCACAAATGAAGAAACTGGTGTACTTAGAGTCTACCATTCCATAGTGGAAGCTGACGTCGAGTCCGCTAATTGACAGGCAGTCGGACTTCGAGGGCGCCATTTTATGGAAGCGGTGGACGACAAGACCGCCAAGTAGTTCACGGGCGGACTACGAGTCCGCCATTTGGCCATAGAGGTGAGGTACGAGTCTGCCAAGTAGGATGTGGGCGGAGTTTGAAACCGCCATTTAACCATCGAGGTGTACTTCGAGTCTGCCAATTGAAGCGTAGGCGGACTTCAAGTCAGCCAATGAAGCGCTGGCAAACGCCAAGTCTACTAAATGAAACACGGGCGGACTTCAAGTCTGCCAAATGATCTCTGAGGCGGACTTCGATTCCGCAAAATGATTGCATAGGCGGACTTCGAGTGCACCCATTTAATCCCGGTCGAACTTCAATTCAACCAAATGAAGCACCGGCGGACTACCAGTCCGCCAACTGATTGCAAATTCGGACTTCCAATCCGCCTATTGAAGCGTGAGCTAACTTCAAGTCAGCCAATGGTAGCGCGAGCGGAATTCTAGTTCGCCAATTGAAGTGTGTGTGGTCTTGAAGCAGGCCAATGATTGCCCTTGCAGACTTGAAGTCCGCCAGTTGAAGCGTGGGTGTAGTTCAAGTCTGACAAATGATTGTGTGGGGAGCTGGTCGTTATTGGGGATGGAGGAATCAATTTAGAAACGGTTTGTTGTGGTACCAGGGGCTGCGTTACGGTGTATGTAACGGGAGTGGGAGCGTCGCACACGTGTATCGACAGCGTGTGTAATACGTTCGGGAAAATTCGGATACGTCGGAGTGCACGCAGTCTGGTGAACATGTGTACGGCATTTGGCATCCTATCCCGGTGTTCGTGGGCATTTGGGGCCATGTGGCACCCCGGAATGGGGAGTAATCGTCCGAATGGAATCCGGTTCGTACGAATCAGCCGACCAGCGTTATTACCGCTTTTTCCTATTGAAGATTTTCCGGTGGGCTAATTCATTCAACTGTTGGCCGTTCTCATCTTCACCACACGCTTTTATACGCGCAGCTGGCGCAGCATATGCGGCCATTGTTCGTCGTCATACCACGTTTTTCACGCTACATTCTTCAACTGTCACCGGCCTCTCCATCACTGCCTGCTGATGGACGCGCGATTCCACTGGCGTATGCGGCCAATATAGATGACATCGCGAACATGTTCTCGAAGGACTTTCTTCAACGCGCTCCCGATCCATTTAGTTCGCATGTACGACCATTCTTTGAAGTAATCGGGTGCGTGTTGGCGCGCGGCTAACGAATCCGCGTACAGCATCACATACCCCACAATGGAGGGACGATTCTCTTTGCCGCACGTCTCAGCGCGCACTGGGGTGCGCGCGGCGGCCACGGACCATCAATTGTCATCCTGGCTGGGTTCTCATTTGGATCGACCATCATCGGTTGTGCAATTGGTTGAAACATTGGTCCGAAAATTGGTGAGACAAGACTCTCAACGGAATAGCGACTACTTTTTCTCTTCATAGATGAAAACTCATCCCACATCTCTCCAACATTAGTGGGAGGAAGTAGTATATTACGTCTCTGACAGCGGGTACTGAGGGCTAATCATGTCTCCGCTACTGTCCTTTCCATCAGTTTTGGTTTCATCTTCCCTCCTTTTGACACGTGTTTCTTCTTTTCTATCTTCCCCTGCTTTCCGTGCTTATAAATCTGTAAGCTTTGGTGTACATGTCTGTAAGCACCACCATGTTTTAGTCAAGAAATATAGTCTCGTCGGCGCAAACCGAGCACCAACGAGACGTGCATCTTCTCTCTACTAACTACTCGAATCCTAAACTTCGCCGCAATCATAAACAACCTTCGTTAACGACAAGCAGACAACCGTACCAACAAGCGGGACGAATACGATCCTCCAGTGCTCACCGACGTGCGCTAGTCTGAAATAATTCACTGGCTGTCTAAGCACGCGATCGTCCGACACTTCGTCTTCGCCTCTGCAACGGCATTACAGTTCACCTTCGTATTGAACGATTCTCTCCCTCTTCCACACCTTTATTAGACCATGTACCCCCAATCCACGCTAGGAGGGTACTACACCATGTCCATCAATAATATTACGCTTGTTGTTTTCTCAAAGTTGAAATTACTAATTCATTAAAATATGGATCGAATTCCGGTACCAGCATATATATTTCGTTCACGACGGTATTATTTTCTATCTATCCACTAAGTACTTCCCTCTCCGTATACCCATTCCACGATATTAGACTTCCAGTTCCGGTAAAATCACTTCTTTCATCAATTCCGTACCGTCTTCTACTTCCTTCCCCGTCCTCATCATATACGTTACCCGTTAAAAATTCATTTTACATTTCTGAATTTTCCGAAACAAGTTTATCATACTTTCTTTTAATCGCTTTACATTACAATATTATCCTCCAAGTAGGTTTCGTCATCTCATCACAATCACTTTCCGAGACGCTCTCCCTATTTATAACACCGTTCTCTTCTATATTTCCAGAACTGTATCCGTACTTCTTTCAATCCTTCCATACCTAATATACGAACCCTGCACTCGCTTATCATTATGATCATTCCCCCTACCAAAGATTGTACATTATGTGCGGTTTCCACATGATCATATTGCCGCCTTTCTGACAGCCTATTTTGTTCAGCTTTGTTTCGGTACACTTCATTTCCAGTTCCATCAGACGTTCGTTATGCACCGGCGAGTGTATCACCTCCGTCATAATTCCCAATAGGTTTTTCTCAAAAAGCATATTTCTGCTGCTAGCCTTACCCGCATCCCTTTTCTTCCAAAAATACTTCTTACCATCCAACCTGACCTTATTTCGTTATTATCCCGTTTTCAAGCACGGTTGTCTCATTTTTTGTACCAGAAACGTCATCCACGACTGGGTCCGCAAAAACATGTCAATGTTTTTCACGGATTCGGTGGTCTCCTTCACGATTCGCCTCCGCTCGGTTAAAAAACTTTCCTATAACTTCCATATGTGCCTTCTCCCGACCTCCCTACTTTTATCGGTGAGTCCAGTCGTTTTCGCCATATTCGCGGTACTTGCTACCACTACTTCTGTTACGGTCTGTTCTATTTGCACTTCACTCTTTTCCTTTCCAGTTCCTGTCCTGACTGTACAGTAGTGATGTTAATCTACCTTCTCTTATTCTGATCCTCCAGTACGGTTTTCGTAAGTACCCATTTCACTCTCCATTAACACAGCATGCAGATCAAAATGGCTCATCTTTTCTTTCTCATAATGTGTCGTGTCCATCCTTTCGCCCTCTGTCGCGTTCCCATTCGTGGCTTTCGTGTTCAGCTTTTCTCACGGCTGTCCAAGTCATGCCTCCTGTACAAAATCCTGGGTTTTTATATGCAATATAAATCCCCGATATGGTTGATATATTTCATTATTTACCATGATGATAATTGCACGCCACAATCCGACCTGCGAAAAAGTCGCCCGAAAAGTAATGGGTGAAGCATGAAGTCTATGTCTGACAGCGTCCATTTTTGAAAGATTGAATGAGTGGCAATGTCCAAATTGTGGAATTACATTGTGTCAGTTACTTTTCTGAATGAATAAGAGTATGACAAACGCAAAAATATGAATAAATTGGTGATGACAAGAATCTGTCATCGGTGGGCAAAAGCTACATGAAAATTTCATCGTTCAGAGCTTTAGTATCATCCCGGAAGTCACATGAGGCATACAACTAATTCATCAACTTCCAGTATCCAAATTAAATTAGGGTAAAAATTTTTTCCTTTTATTAAATGGAAGGAAACATTTGTACTGTGAACGGTGAAAAAATTTTTTCACCGTGTACAGTACATTTTCACCCTTTCCTGAAAGCACGAAATGGGAAAATTTCCGAAGTCACATGAGGAGGCGCTTTCTCATGTTGAAAACATAGATTACTGCACAACTGTCGCGCCACCACTACCTGATCGTGCACCATGGCTACCACCTCCTCCTCCTTTACCGCCACTACCACCTTCTCCTTCACCGTCCCCTAGCGTCCCCTAGCGGTCGTATACCGTCCTGGATCGCATTCCTCCTAGTTGTGCAAAATGGACGGCCATGTCGCAGCTAATTGCCAATTGCAAGAACTATTTAATGAACCCTGATAAATTAATAATTAATTCGCAAGTCCGATTCAGTCTTTTCTGTTACTGAAGCTACTACACATGTCTCTTTTCCCTATTCTTGGTCCACCTTTTCCCTCTTTTCTGTCATTAGAACAGCATACTTTTTCTTCTTTTCAGTCATTAAAACCGCAACTGTCATCCATTTCGTGTCTTTACCACCCACTACATGAAACATTTCATTCCTGGTTTTGTCTGCATACCGTTACTCCTGCTCCATCAAAAATAAAGTCATGCATGCTGACAGCATCTACATAGTCGTTTATGCACTTTTCATCGTCATCACAGTCAAATTTATGTCCTTCATCATGCATTACACTCACATCCTTGGAAATCAAACTTCGCATGCGACAAAAATGTACATTTTCAGCACCAAAACGCTTCTTCAACCCAATTATAATAATGGTACGCTCCGTGACATGGTTACATTCCATTTCCGTTTTCTTCTTTCCTGTCATTTTCTATAATATGGATATAATAATATTATACAAAAGTATGAATTTCATAATAAAATTATTATTATGAAATTCATATTATTGTATAATAATAATATCATAATATTATTAGAGGATTATGGCATAACGATAATCAGCAAAAAATCAGTAATTTTTATCAGACCGCGATGCAAAAAATAGTCATTTTTTAGTCAGAATGAAATAATGATTTGGATCATGGCGTAACGATTTGTATAAATTTTTTTAAAAAAATTAAAAAATAAATACAAATTTTGATGTCATAATTTAAAAAAAAGTGACTAAAAGCTCAAAATCAAAGCACCAAAGGGTACCCGAAAAAAAATAGAAAAAAAACGATACAAATCTGAAGTAATGGAAAACTTGCTCATTACGTCAACGGCAGGATGAGACAAACTGATTTCACATATTTAAAAGTGAAGAAGCGTATCAGAAAGCGAAGGCTATATCTATGGTTTGCAATAGATTTGGAACTTGACGCGCATGTCGTCTATAATTTTCAGAAAAAACTTGAACGTGCAAAATGTGATTTGCGGAACAAAAAATTCAGGAAAAGATACATTACTACTACTACTTTCAACGTCCACATTTTTTCGGACGAGCAGAGTATGAAGGACTTCCGATTTTGTACACGGGAGATCGGTACAGTGGCTGCTCTCATCGGATTCGGTATAGGTAGAACGTCGCGTAAACGGTACTACTGCAATAAAATTACAGCTGCGTGCATTGTTCTACGAAGGCTAGCGGCACCATGTCGGTGGTCTGATCTGGAAAAGATATTTGGGATGAGATGTTACATACTGTCGGAGGTTTTTTGGTAGGTCTTGAAAGGTTTTATTCACGAGTATGCACATTTAATTGAAACTTTTAAAAGTGATCTAATGAATGAAAGAGCTGAAGTGTATGGTGCCGCTATCCACTCCAATGGAGCCCCACTTGACCGATGTGTGGTGTTCACGGATGGAACTAAAATCCAAATACATCGTCCATATGGCCCATCCATATTACAACGAGCAGTTTATTTAGACCATAAACGATTTCACTGCCTTTTTTATCAAACCATAACCACGCCGGACGGTTTGCTATTTCACATGTACGATCCGGAGGTGGGCGAGCATCACGACATAACTCTTTATAAGGAAAGTAATATAGAAGAAGTGTATCTCAATTGCTTCACATAAATATGCAGCTATACTACGTAAACGCCGATCAGGCGTATATGTTACGACCATGGCTGCAACTAGGCTACCGGTGTGTTTTTGCAAATCCCCATCAATTAGCACATAATCAAGCTAAGAACGTTGCTCTCACTGCTGTTGAATGGTTCTACAACGATTTGAAGCAGATGTGGAGCAGCCAGGATAACAAAAGAATTCTTAAGATTCGCAAAGCTCCGATTTCACTCATTCATGAGGGCGCAGCGCTTCTTTGGAATATCAAAATTTTTCTTCAGCATGGTGGTCAAATGCACCATTTCTTCAAATGTGCATCTCCGACATTAAATAAACACCTCCAAATTATTGATTAGACAGTTTCTCACTTTTTTCTGAAATGGAAGCAAAAGTACAAGCCATTTCCTTCCTTTCTAATATAGATGCCCGGCTCTCTTCTCTCTCTATCTTCTGTCTTTTTTCATCCAATAACAGCTTACGCTCTTCCAAGTCTAATTTTCTGGAAATAATATCATCGTTCCTTCGGTCACGTTCCTTCTCCTCTTTGTCCTTCCTTCTTTCGTTTTCCTCATCTCTTATTTGTCTTTCCTGGAAATGTTTCTCCTGTTGTTTTTCAAATATTAAACGTTCTTCATCCAATTTGAATTTTTTGCTTGCATTTCGGACCGACTGTTCATCCCTTTACTTATCATTTCCTTATCATCATATTCTGAATCGTAGCTATTTTTACGTTTACAATTTCGTATAGGTGACGGTATCGGTTCTGCAGAATGGGGAGTAACGTTGCTACCACTACGGCTAGTAGCGAAAGATCGAATGTCCTCGCCCGCTTCTACTAACCTTCTGTCATTTTCTGTTTTTTGCCCCTCCCCTCCCTCACTGTTTCAATTGATTCGTCCATTGCGTGAATTATAACATCCAATAATTGTTCACGTTCATCAATATTTTCGCTAATTCCAGACATACAGAAATTTTTATATTTGTGAACCTTCGGCCAACAATCAATTTTCTGATACGATCGCTCAGTGTCTTCCATGACACACTAATGCAATGGTTCACTGTGCAAGCGGGTAAACATTTTAAAAATTCGTCGAACACTTCCTCAAATCGTTTTTGCATCATTCCGTGCGGCGCGATATGTGCATCATGGAGTGTAACTGCTTGCAACAATAAAATGTCCATCGTATTAGAGAATCTCATACGTCTTCGAATTTTTGGAGACGAATGATTCAAATTATCTGCGCCGTCCACCGTTGCGACTATGGTCCCAACATCCAGACCGTCGTCTTGACCACCGCTCGCACCGTTCCCAGTTGTTCCTGTAGTGTCTGGAGTTGTAGCAGGTTTAGTCGCTTCATCCGCAACTATGCGGTGCGAATCGCTCGTCGAGATGATGTGCGTCGGTGTAGTCATGTTTTGTGTTCACGGTTGGTGCAAGACGACGGGTGGTGCGTTTTTTTTTTGTATGGGAAAAATTGTAGGGTTTTACCTGTTCCAGTATCTGTGTATTAATCCTAAAAAATAATATCTTCCCTTATTTTTCCTCCCCTCCTATTGGTGCTTTTCAAACCATCATACACTTCTCTTTATTGAACCATCGTTGTCTTCCTGAAATAATGATGAAATTGTTCAAATGACAATCTGTTTCGGTGTCAGCGGTCTAAAAATTTAAAAACGTGTACATTTTTTACCCCTTACTGATAATATACTGATTATCGTTATGCCATAATCCTCTATTATAATAATATTATTATGACATTTATACATTTGTACAGCTGTTGGCTACTGTACACCACTACTGTACTTGTTATTTATCTGTTCCTTCAACAACCCTCACCTTCCTCATCAACTCCATTGTCACATACGGCTCCCATTCCCCACTGAGGATACAAAATAAGGATGGAATCCTTATTTTCTAACTGGTCAGAAATTTTCGTAATGAATAGTTCTTATTTTTTTGACTTGCAAAATCTAAAAGCCCTGAGAATGTTATGCTATGAATTGTGATAATTTTGATCAAGCATTAGGTTACTAGAAGATAACATTTCAACAAACTTCTGCAATTAAATGCCCTGTTACACAGCCTGTGTATAAGCTTCATGTTGCATATGTCATCTGTACTTTGGGATTGCCATGGTAGTGTATATTTGAAATGATCGATGTAACAGTTTGCAGGGGTATCAGTAATATAAATGTGCAGTAGTAAGCTGGTTATCTATTTTATTATTACAGAAACATAGAGAAATCTATAGTACTGATACTTATACATATATTGTTCTAGTAACAGTGATGAGATAGTCTAAATAATGTGTGACAAGTAATGTACAACATTGAATGTACCAATAACTGTTACTTGTCAATTAATTAGACTATACATGAAATATAATATATCTCGTGACATTCAATTATTTGACCACTTAAATATTTACAAGGCCATTATTTCAGATTTAGAAAGAAACAAGCTCATAATATTTATAACCATTTGACAGCCACTTAAATATTACAGGATCATCGTTTCATAGTATAACAATAGTTACATTAATGGAATAAAATTGTCGATTTGGTTTTCTAACATTTTAACATTCACTTCGGACTACATACGGTGGTTGAACAAGGGGTCTCGGAATTGTGACCACGGTGTAATAATTTCCGTCATTCATATCTTCCGCGTGGGACTTGGTTTGTTTACGTAATGGTGCATATTCTCATATTTCGTTGGCGAATCCAGCATGCATGATTTAGACAATAAACATATGTCGGCAGTCAATTGTGGTTTGCCATTTGTAGTTTGGCAATTATGGTTAAACGTTTAACTCGTTACTTACTTTTTTAAAACAACGATTAGAGACGTCGGTCTGACTGTCAGTTGTTGTACGCTGGAACACAACCGAGCCCGTCACTGTACACATTGCATCCGAGGCCGCTGAGCCAATCAAAACTTACCATATGTCAGGCCACAAAAGGAGGAAACGCATCGCTAAAATGGGCAATACCGGCCCTACCCCGCACGACACGGGCTCCCTTCCTAGGTGCACCCGCCTGGGATTGAACTGGCAACCACTCGTCTAGCAAATGGTCTCCCGACCACTAAACCACGATGTTGATTGTTGGTTGTTGGTTGCGACTGTTTTCGTATTTTTTTATTTAGCACAAATTACAGCTTTACAGTGTTTTTCTTTCACCGCCTGCGGCTTGGTATGCAACTAGGCGCCCGGCAGCTTACCGACTAAACTTGGGGACAGTTTCTCCCCATCATCGTATGATCAACGAAACGCTACCAAATTCAACGAAACCCGCTTGAATTAGCGAGCAAACGAAGCGTTGCGTACCACACAGTACAGCTGAATACGTTGTGCCACTGGTAGATTGCTTCTTCTTGTATTTTTTCTTTGCAGAGTCCGACTGTGTACTGCAGATTGAGTCCTGCTGCCTTTTGATACTCGGCTTCGTTTATTGTTGCGATGTTTACTGATCGCTGACGGACTTTTTGACTATAGGGATTACTGAATAAAACTGTCGGACGGATACAAACTATGTACACTTCAAGTTTCAGCCCGTAGTGGACAAAACTGTGTGAAAATCTCTTTTCACATTTTTAATTGGATGATTCTTTTCTTTCAAAATTGGTCATTTGTTTACCATTGTGACTGAATATAAAAACTAAACATAAAATAGACTGATATATAATGCAATTTTACATTTCAGTTTCACGGTTGCTTTCTCGAATCATTTCTCGATTCGATGGTAATCATTCCATTTCATACTTTACATGACAGCTGCCTCATTTAGATAGAAAACCCACAGCGAATGACAATAGGAGAAGACGATGACCACATATCGACGACGAAACACACAAAAGAGATAACCGAAAGAATCATTACAGATTTCTTCAAATAATTATAATCCCCAAAAATTAATACCCGCTATGTATTTTTGTGACACTAAAGTCTTCTTTAGCGAAATACGTAATGTAAATAAAGCTTAGTTACGACGGCATTCCAATCTCAGGTTGCGGCTTTGAACGGCGAACAGGGTATTCGTACAGCGACGAGGACGGAGTGGCCGATCTCGGCAAATTCTGATAGACATGGCGACGACCAGTCGTGCTCTGCAGCAAGCACCACGATTACCTGGACGTAGGAGACGGGTCAACGGGATGGTTTTGAGGACATCCTTACGGCCTCGGTTGCGTGCACCGAGGCGTCTGAGTGGTCTAGTTTGATGGATGTTTGTCAGGGTGAAGTAGTCACCAAGGTATATGCGAGCACCGATGCTTGCAATACGTCTGTTTCCACTAACGCGCGTACGAATCGTGGCGACGCCGTTTCGTACCCGGTAAAACACACGGAATTTGACGAGATCAGTCAACTGTTTGCGGGTGAAGCGGCCGGAGTTCCGTGGGTTTCTGTTGAGTTCTGGGAAGGTACACATACGCGTGTTAGGAATTGCAGGGAGTGGCGAAGAAGTCGGCGAGACGGCCAAGACAATAGATGACGGAGATGCTGTGAATGATGGCAACATTGTTAGGGTGATCGATGGTACGGATATCTGTGAAAATGACGGAGTCAAAGAGACTGTAGAAGAACTTGACGGCGTTGGCGTTCCGATTATTTGAGAAGTCGATGGACTTGGAGATGATGCTGCACCTCCATCATCACCAAATGAAGGCGAAGGACTTGTGCCCCCTTCACCACTACCCAGTGAAGGAGTTAGCGATGGTGAAAACGACGCAGTGGCAGTAGCCGTGGCTGTCTGGGTGAATGGTGGTGAAGACGAGGCTGAAACGGAAGCTGTAGCTGTGGATGATGGTGTCGGTGGTACGAAGATAATGAGCGAAGCAGATGCTGATGGCGTCGGTGTCGCGGATGGAGCGACCTGACGAGCGACGAAAGGAATGAACACTTCGTCAGCTGTAGCAGAATCGTCAAAGTCATTCTCCCGAATGAAAGAGAACACCTTGTTCTTTTTGTAGGCGGGGACTATTTGAGACAGAAAATCTCTGACTCCATGCACTGGCCGTTTTTCAGCGGTGGCGTAATGAGCACAGGCAGTGAACAAGAGCAGCACAGTGGCCGCTGTGAAGGAACGAGAAACCATGGTACAGATAGGTATTAACGGGTATGTTATAGATCAAAAACGGTTGTTGTCGTTATTATTATGTTTGAGATAGTACAGGAGATGGAAAGTATGGAGAAAGGTGCGGGGAATGGCGATGCGGGTTGATATAGGATTGAAAATGTGATTGGGACAAGTGAAAAGAAAGAATTTGGGCTTTAAAAACGAAAATTGTTTTTTGTGGAGGCGGCTTATGGCTCAGCGTTCGATGGATGTTGTGTAATCTGATAGGTCGTTTGACAGAAATTTATCCGTTGCTGGTTACAGTATCGGTTATTTTATCAACAATGTAAACTGGCCATTGTAGATCGGGCACTCATATTTAATAGACGTTTAAAAGTAATTATCATTTCAAAATATGAAAAACATTTGTAACGTCTCGGCCGATCGCTGGGTGTTCCTGTGTTTGTGAGAGGGGGCTGGGGGGTGGTAAGCTCATCCATATTCATGGCAACGTTGATTTCTGCAGGTAGTTGAGGTCCAAGTTGGGGCAAAAGTGAGGTGGGAAATGGCGGGATATCGTTCCATGTGCTTCTTTAGTTTCGCCGAGTCGACATCGACCCGCACACGTGGCACTTCAATATGAACATCAGAAATCAACACGCACGACGGCAGATAATAATATTATATGCGAAGAGGCGGTACAGAACAGCGATGGAAGAGGATTAACCCGCCATATATGGACCAAAATTAAATATTGTTGGGTCGTGCAAGTTTTTCAGCTGGCTGAGCCAACTGTATGTTAATATGACTTAAAGTGAAGAGGAGGTAGTATGTGCGCATACAACTGCTCACAACTCGGAAAAGCATAACATATATAACTACAACAATCATGGTATATCCGTATGCCGTCGTCACCTTCTTATAGTACTTCAAAGTTGTACAATCCGTGTATTCAAACAATCTGTGAACTCATTTCATAGTGGCACAGGTTATTTGCCTCTTGTAATGTGGCCTGTGCTAAACCGTTTTTAAATCTTTAAGCACATTTTCTTTGATTTTTATCAAAAGGCATATGTTCAAAAATAGATTTTAATTTAAATAATCCTCATGTTTTGAACTCACATTTTTCGAATTAGATGCACTGAAAAATAATAGAATCCTAAAAATCAAAAAAAACCCGAGCGTTTAAATGTTTACCAAAAATTTAAATTGATATGTTATTTGGACGACTGAAAAGTACATATTTTATGAACATTAATAGATTTTTTCTATTTGGTCACAGCATGAATTGCATTAGCTCACAAAAATATATTTTGACATATCCTTCTGGCAATATTGGGTACCGTATTTTGCAATTCTCTGGTAATACTCTTCCATGGTCACTCTCAAGAAATTTGCAACCTAGCTCATATTACACGAATGTTTCGGTGGCTTCAGTTTTATCACCCTATTTAAGTTCGTTACCCATACTTCTAATGTTATGTAGTCTACAATTTCATGAAAATGCGTCTAAATGTATCTATATGACATTTTCAGATGCTACGCATGTTCAGTTTCGTAGTAATTATGAACCGCCCATCAAAATGCCACTGAATAGCTTAACAATTCAGATGGCCATTTATCATTAACCAGAGTGCTCACGAGCACTCTCTTCACGTCGACAATAGTCTACTGTCTCGCAACTCTGTCAACAGTTCTCTACCCCCGACTTTTACTTTTCATAAATGGGTTGTAGTGTATTTATGTTAGTTATGCCTCGTTATCTCATGAGGTCAAATATATGAAGTACCAGACTTACAACAAGAATTAATGCACAAGTAACAATGATATCATCTAATCCCATTTCAGGAGCTAGTCGTAGGCCTGTCGGATATGCAAATATTAAATTCACAGATTGGAATTGTTCTATTTTTCTTTTGTTTACCAAATTAATTTCTGGGTATTTCGAACACCTATCAAGGAACGGCGAGGTTCGAGAATACCCGCCCTCTTTTCTAAGGCGCGCACATCCTATACTATACGATATGTAGACAATTTTGCAGTAGTGTAACGCCCTATTGCTTACCAAGCATACAGTGCTTACAGTATGGGATATCTTAGGACAGATTAGTACACGTGGATGTTTTAATTGATTGAATTATCTGGACTGATCTTTGTGTTGATTGGTCAATGCAAATTCAATCTCTCTCAGAAAGTGAACATTGATTCAGTGTTCCCTTTTTTTCACTACTTAAGGCAGTCATTTCTCCAATCAATAATAAAAACGATCCAACATCATTCACTGTTCGAAACACATCGCTACTGGTTTATAGAAATTTCTATCCTGCAGGAAGAGTTTAACTTACTGTGTGGGTCGCACAGGAATGGTTATTGAAAGAACTACCAACAACTCAAGATGAGCGGCTGAAGATAACAACACGAAAATGGACAATGAATATGAACGATCTGCAGATCTATCATAGGCGACTGCACGCACCAGTGCTATATTTCAGCCTGTTTCACATCACATTTTGAGTAGTGTTGATCCGAAAAAAGTTGAAGACTTCCTAAAAGAACGCCAGCGCTATGAGGACGAAGTTTTTGAGAAGAAGAAGGAAGTTCCGTTCATGTCGAGTGCATCGTACACGGTTTCAATTGATAGAACCCTATTGGGAAACATGCATTTTATTGGCGAATTTGATGATATTGCACCTGGTAAGTCTGTCAAAGAACTAACTTTTGAGGATATTGAATTATTTATTCGGAAAATTGTGGAACATGGAGAAGGAGTTGATGTTAATCCTACTGTGATTCAAGAATCGCTCAAGGGAATCCGAGTCTCTATGTCTATTGCAGATCCCGGAGCAAGGATGTTTCAGTTTATAAATGATATATTTTCTCGTTTGGAGAGGGTGGGGTACGGAAAGTTCAAGGAGAAGAATCCACAAAAAACTATTAAGTTAATTCAGGGGCAATTGTTCCCACCTAATCTGAAAGCTGCTATGGCTGATCACCTGGAGTACCAAGGAGGAATGCGAAAGGATATTAAAGCATACATCAAGTTGTTCTACAAAGCAGCAATAATATATGATAAACTGAAGACCAGCTACGGAAACAAAGAGAAGACCAAGGAAAATAATTAAACTAATGTACAAAAAAAACATCAAGAAGTGATTCCAAGAAAAAGCGGAACAAACAATAAAAAACCACAGGTTTGCTCACATGAAAAACGTGCTGCAGATGGCACACTATATTATAAAGAATATTGTCCGCATTGTAGCAAACAACAAGCTGAAAAGCTATTCAAGGACTTTCATGATCAAAGGATTTCCGTGATCAAATAAGATGAAATCGAAGAGTCTTAGAAAACCAAAAAGCGATCCTAAGGAAAATTAAACCCTCATGGAGGCTACTTTTGGAGGTTTTGTAGTGCGAGGATTTTGTACGGACATTGGGTCAAATATTAACATTATGCCACCGAATTTGTTCTCTCAAATCATAGATCAATGAGCTGAAATAAAGGTAAGGAGATTAGGAACGGTACGAAAGTTTGGACTAGCAGGTACCACGTCTGAACATAAATAGCGACTATATGTTTCATGTGACCCTAAAATAGAGGTTACAACTCAGATCTTCATTCGAATTGGGAAAGCGTTTTCACTTCGGAATCTAAAATGGTATGTAGCTATTCAAGAGGTCGATGAACCATTAATTGGTGGACTGGATTTAATTCAAAAGAACACTTTGAAGCTGCGTATGACAAGTATGGAATTCAGTAATTGTTGACTAACTGCTAATAATGGATGACTATATCGATGGGTCCGTAGACTGAATTCTATCATCTGGAATCTACCATGCAGATGCAGGGCAGGAGGATTAGGAAACAACAGGGCTCACAGATGATCATTAGATTAATCTAGGAGAAGACTCCGAAGTAGAATTTCAGTGTGCTTTCCAAGAAATGGTTAAGAAAGCAGAAGAAAATGGACTCAATGAGGATGGAAATATAAGGCTTAGGGTGATGATGGCTGATTACAGATATGTTTTCTCCTTCGTTTGGAGCCACACCCACCAGATTTGGTAGAGACAATGTAAATACAGCTGAAATCAAATGATGTACCTCATGTTGACAAATTTAGACGTTAGACGAAATCAAAAATAGTATTTATGAGCAAGTTTGTATCAAAAATGATGGATTACGAATTTTGTGTCCCTAACACCAACGCATCTTGGGATGCTGCTCTTCTTCTTATTACAAAAGACCTGCAAGAAAAGTTCCTTTTAACATTTGAACTTATACGTGTTAATGCTGCTACGGTACCAAAATCTTGGCCTATGCCTCATATTGAATCTGAACTCTTAGACCTTGCCGAAAGTGATTGTTTTGCCAGTTTAAATTTTTGTTCTGGATACTGGCAACTCCCGTTGCATGAGTATAGCCAAGAATGTCACAGTTTCCTAACGCCATCAGAAATTTTGTCTGTGTTTCCGGTACTGAATGCCTACATTCAGAGGCGTAGTTTTGGGGTGGATGTCACATCTACTAGGCCATGCGAATTTTGGGGGTCCCTGTTGGTTACATAAAGATAACTACAGTGTTTGCATGGTTACGGATGGTCACTGAAGAAAAAATCTACTTAATTTGAAGATAACATGTATGGGACATTAACTGTGGCATACAGATACTGTATGTTTTAATGTGTGAGGCATATAAATTTACTTACGGACGGCGCAGAAAAAATGGAAGAAATATTCCGGGCCAATATTCATTGTTTGAAAAATTACACGAATGTATCATTGAAAATTTCTTTTATACACAGGAGATTTTTGTGTATGTTATCTAGGCTCGTAACTACACATTGTGTATGAGAGGTTGAATGAATACTTCATATAATACTGCGAAAACTGTAGTTTGCAATGTAAATCACATTGACTTTTACATTCATGTGTTGAATGTTTGAGGTATGTACACTACATTATTTCATTCATCTACCGTATGCAATCGTCAATGGTTCATCCATTTTATATTCATTTCATGAATGTGAAAGTGGATGGTTATTGAGATTTCTGATGTATATATCTTTTATATGAAGGAATGATATGATGGAATATGGGAATGATATATAGAATAATAGCAATATACATTGCAATACATGTATAACAATTATGGTATACATGATATTAATATTTTCATTATTTGTGATATCATGCGATATCAAATCGAACGATTTGATAAAAATAAGAGAAAAGCTCAATAACAAAAAAATGTAATAATACTAAACGTGATAGAGATGGAGCTATGACAAATTGTATGAAACGGGGAAAAGTGAAAGGAAATAGAAACTATGTAGTAGAAGAAGAATGAGAACCACCATAAGAAACGACCAAGAAACGCAGCCAATAACTTATTGAAGTATATATTAATATATCATGTTATACTATATATATATAATCTAATTTTTTCACTGAGAACAGATACACCATCTTGATCTGCAGACAAATAAACATAACATTAATAAACATAAAGAATAGAACAGAGGTTAGTAAATTGAATGTGAAAAGATCATGACATGAGAATTTGAGTAAGGAACCATGAACGGAAGGGGAATGAAAACATACCTATTTACCTGAACCAGGGTAGTTGAAGATGAGAAGCAACCTGTAAACGAAAGTAAGAAGATGAAGTGAAGGTAAAGGAAGGTTAAAAAATATGAATGGAGTTGTACTAAAATTTTTGAATGAATAATAATTAATGAATACTTACCTGTGCTAAAAAGTTGACGCATGCAATAAGTTCACCTCGATAGGAACTGACATGTACGAGTCGCTGTTGAATGATCAGAATGAGGGAAATGTCATCGTGTCGGGATCATTGTTGCAAATTGATCGCTTATACTTGTGACTGGTTGATGGAAATGTGCGCGGATGGGGGGAAAGCACGTAATGGAATTGTATGAAACGGCATATAAATGGCTGATTAGTTAAAATTTTAATAACTGAAAAAGGCACACAAAGGTCATTTCTCGCACTGAAACGGCAGATCTGAAAAATGTTGAGAAATTGAAAAAACACTATTGCCATTAAAACTTTCAATATTTTTTTTATAAAAAATCAAGTAATGATACGATAGAAAATAATAAAAAAATTACATAATCCGAAAATAAAGCAATTAAAAAATGGGTAAAAATTAAGCGATCCAAAAATTTAAATGTGAACGTAAGTGTTCTGTTACGTGTATGCTGTCAACAAAATGGCGTGGTGTCCTCGAAATCTCTCGGAAGACACCACAAGTATGTGGCCTTTAAAACTAGTAATGGGGATACAGATGCATGACATGCAAAAGATGAATACATCATGATGTATAATACTGGCTCTGAAATATATATGCAATGTACGAAAAATATTTTAGTAGTTTATGTAATTAATGTGTCGTGTGATAATTTTTCAATAAAGCAAAACATATGCACCTATGTATCCAAATATTGCCGTCACAGAACACAGCTGTAGCTTTAAACCGGATAATTCAACTGGACATTCAAGAGAAACATCTCGTATTATCATGAACGGTACCGATGGACAACAGTATGGATGTGGAAAGCCGGCTGGCAGTAGTGTAACTATAGCTAAATTCGTATCGTTATTGACGTAAATGGGACATGGAATGGACAAGAGAAAAGCTGGTGTGCTAAACAAGTTGTTGGATGTATCTTCAATTATAATAGAATCTTTAGTTGGAAGAAAAGAGGTGGAAGAAGTTATTAACATCATCTGCGACGATGACTTTGATGAGAGATTATTCTCAAAGCAAGTACCGTCAGTTGAATACTGTAAAGAGATTACGGCTGAAATTGTGAGGAATTGTCTGGTTAAATAAAATGTATGAATGGTGGTGGAGTTGAAATTGAACAAATGTTCAAATCATTTTTATCTTCTCCCTGTCTTGTCTTTATTTGTTAATGTATCCTGATATTAAAGAAGTAACATGTGTTATAAAGTCAATAACGTTCAAGTTCTTTGTTTGTTGAGAGCGTTCAGTTTCTAGAATAGTAGCCTATCTGCAAAATGCTATACTATGATTGGTAATGAAGAAGGGACACAGTTAGAACTAGACTACTTGTGGTTCACATTTTTACCATGATGTTATAGATGATGCAAACACATGGGTGGGAAGTGGTTTCCTCCATGGTAGTAACCACGTTCTGATTATGGATTTTATCAATGATCATTTCCATAAACACAGTACGATAAGCTACGTGGGTGGTAACAAGGAGAGTAGTTGAATTTATTAGCAGCTATATACAATGTCTCATTTTAAAGAGTGTTTACTTGCTATTCGTATCATAGAAAGCCTGTGTTAGAGAAGCTGTATTTGGAATGAAATGAAAAAAGGTACAGAAATCATAAAATTTCCACTCCATATGGTGGAGGCGATTTTGGGGAAAATCAATTGATTGATTTTCAGCAAAAAACAGAACTCCACATGGTGGGGAAATAGCATACAGTGTCTACCAGACACAGAGTGTAGTGCAGTTTTGATTGCAAGCTGTACACATCTACTATCATAGCCGTTACATGTAGTTTCAACCTTTGTCGTAACTTATTCCATCATCGAAAGTTGAAGATAATATTGTACCAGGAATAAAAGTTAATATTCAACTTATTGCGATTCATTTAGTGTTCTGAAATCAGATATGGCGAATCGCAGCGGCACCAGGAAACGTTCGGAAAGATTGTCGGGGTCAACAGTGGTAAATGCGGAACGTCCGTCGAAAGTGGCTAGAGCGGGTAGTTGCGGAAGTGACGATGTGGAAGATTAAATCGGTGGGCCTAGTTATAACATAGTTGTGGAAAGGCGCGGGGTTGGTCGAGGTTGAGGCAGAGGAATCATTCGTGGAATTCTTGGAAATAGAAGAGGGTGTAATGGTAGAATGAGCGGAACAGGTACAAACGAATCTTCATATATGAGTGGTAGTGATGAAGTGAACAATCGGAAAACGGCTGATATGGATTCCAGAACGGATAGTAATGTGATTGTAAATAATGGGGGAAGTGGTAGAAACGCTACCGGTGTGGGTGCTCCATTGGAACAATTTCCGTCAGTACAAGAAGAAGTAACTGTGGACGATTTCCGTCGGCTGGAAGAAGATGTTCTAAAACTAATTGCGGAGAACACGAGACTTTCTGTGTTGATGAATGAGTACAATTTTTCAACCAATGAGAAAGCACGGGAGGTGTTGAGTAAAGAGGTTTCAATCAAGGCTTTGCAATCAGAAGTTTTGATACTTGATTCTAAGAATGTTGAAGTAAAATAAATCGTGCAGAATTTAGAAGTTCTGAATCAAGAACTTCATAAAAAGATGGAAGATAACAACAAGAGTCGTGGAAAGTATGTGGAGAGGATGATAATGCAAGTTTCCACGAAATATTTGGGAATTTAACTGGCAGTAGACCTAAGAATGACGAAGTGGGGAATCAACGAAACGTTTGAATTGGATCCATATAATGAGCAAAATGCCAGAAACTGGACGAACAGAGCAGACATTGTAATTGAGAATGGAATAAAACGGACGGACGGTTCAATGATTGTACCAACACCAATGAACTTTCTCTGTAGTGGAAACAACATATATGTCCTCTCCATCAACAGAGAGAAAGATATTATATGTTCATTACTTAGAGCTGAACTTTCATGTGGTGAAAGCGTAAACATATATCGGACAGAAGAAATTAGGGATAACGTTGTTGAAGAGATATCAAAAGTTAGTACTTTAGAGGGGCGTTTGAGACAGTTGTTATTTGCTTTTTGTAGTGGAAGGAAAAGAGCTGCTAAAGACAGATTCTTTGAAGCAGTTGGCTATGGTTTTCTACTATACCGATTCAATTTGAAAGAGTCCGGTGCAACGGAACGAAGGGAGACGGAAATTGCTGTCGCGAAGAGAAAGATAATGAAATCGAATAGAAACGGTGTGTTAGACATGTCATGGTGGCGTACTGCGGAACTTTCAGATATTCAATTACGGGAATGCGGCATTTCTGTTGAATTTTACGTTGACCGACATGAAGATGATGAAGAAATGTTGAATCAGTTCAAAAACAAGATCGGTCCTGCGGTATTGCATGATTTCATTGGATATATCCCGGATTAAGAAGAAAGGGAAATTGTGGAAGGGACTGTAATGAGTATTCCTCGGGTAGATGCTTGGATTTGTAGCTATGCTAAGGTAATCATTGTGAAGGAATATCGTGGGGGAGGTCGTCAGAAAGAATTCAACCAAATGTTTTCGAAGTATGTAAAACTGGCAATGGAACAGTTAATTGGGAAAATAAGAAGGTTTGTAGAATAATGGGTCCCTGCAGAGTTGGAAGTACCAGAATGTGTAGAGGGAGAGGAAGAACGTATTTTCAAAGAAATGGAACGTGACGCCACAATAATTGTTACCACGAATAGTCTGAAGAAACATTTTATATCTGTACAATCAACCTGGTTTCGACAGTACATCGGAACGCCGTGTGGAATTATTCATGACTGTTATATTGCAGAAAAAGCGTCTGACTTGGAAAGTATTGATAAACTCGGAAAGCCGTACAACGAAGGACTAGCAAGAAGTGCTTCGTTTGAAGATGTAGGATGTAATGAAGTGAATGGAAATAGGGACGGTGATTGGGATGACATAACATGTAATGTGAACTAAATTGATGTTTACGACCATGTTAGGTCGGGTAATTATCTTCGTCATCCTCGTCAGTGTCAGTAGTTAGAGATCTGAACGAATCCCTTTCCCTTTAAAAACGATTAATGTAGAACCGTTTCTTAGGCCATGGTAACTGTTCATTGAAGGAATCAATTCCGACATTTGACCACAATACATGTACAGATTAACATATGGTATCGAAATCAATGATATCGTACCACTCTCCTGTTTCAATAATATGTCCTACGGAACTTGTGTATGTGCCATGTCATTTATGGTCAACCTCATCAGATGTAGCCCATCGAAGGCATATGCAGTTCAGAACTTTATTGACATTGCTCACAGGCTGATTGAATTCCATGTATTATACGAAAGCCAAATTCTTCCTGTCCATAGTACGGTATTGTGTTGTATTGAATAGGAGGAGGACCTTTGATATATAGTAAACAGGGCTACTTCCGTAACCACCCTTTATAAGGACGAAGCTATTCCTTTTCTTTCTCGAACCGAACTGTGTTGTTGCAAATATGGGTTTCCTTTTACGGCGATATGGCGGAGGAGGTCTGTAATTTGCAATATTTCTAGAACTATCATACTGTTGCAACGTTGGAAGATGTCCGTCAACTATGTACCCTGACTTGACAAATGTAAGAGAAATTTCGGAGCTTGTAAGCAACAGGTCGTGGTTTTGGAAGTTTATCTGAACCGGATCTGTGAAGACTGTCATACTGGTACATGAAAAGTTTTTCAATATTGGCGTAATAATTTTTGTTGTGAATTTGTCACATATTCCCATTCTTTGTCTTGTGGTAACAACCTGTTGTAACGAAACAGAAATACCGTCCCGTACCAAATATGGTGATAACTGTGTTTTACCTTTTGTCGTAGTAGTCGTCCCTGTTGAATGAGGTATAGCAATCTGGATGAAACTTTGTTTGGGAAAGCAGCATTTGTTGAACTTCGACGTATATTTTAAATTGCTGATCTCATGTTTTTCACTGTTTCATCCATTCTTGTTTCCATCCTTTTGAAAGTAGACCTATATGACTGTTTTAATAATGTATTGAAGTGCTCATAAGGTGATACATCAATAATATTTAGACTTCCAAACCTAGACAGGTCTTCTACCACGTGGTCTAGTAAATGGAACTTCAATGTATCGATTCCAGTATCGCAATGTTTCTGAAATGTTTCTATGCATTGCAATTTGAGAATAGTAATTCTTTCCGCGATGTCAGCTATCGATTTCTGTGTCCATCCGAGGAATTATTGTCGTATAGAAAATCTTGCATTAATTTTGTGAAAGTTGTCCAAATGTTTTTCAAAGGAGAATCATCCTAGTAACCAGTGACTCTATTGATATATCCTGTCACGAAAAAGAAAACCTTATCGAAAAATTTATAATCTTTTCCCCCCAACATTCCTCGAATTGAATTACTTGGGAATAAACCGTTCAGCTAATGGATTTTCTCCCTCGTTGAGAAGTCAACATGAAACTTGGGTGCACCGAACTGGTTTTCTATTTCAGCGAGGAGTGAATTACAAGCCCGTGTCAAATCCATGCGGTGTGTCCGAAATTGTTTCCCGTTCTTCCATTTGTCCATGCATTTCATTTTTAAGAATGGACTTGACAGATATTTCATGAAACAAGTTTTGATTGATTTAGAAGTACCGAGATGAAGGTTATGAAATGGTTCATACGTAAACATTGAGAACACACCTGGAAGAAGTAAGTGCGGATGTCCCTCCTCCAGCTTCGCCAGAAATGGCACCCATGGTGCAACAGAAATTTCCTGCAGGATTTGTTTTGCTTCTCTTCGTAAACAATTCTTCTCTGTGTCTTACAAAGATTTATTTGCTGATTTCAACAAAGTGGTAACGGCATCTATTCTGGTTCGTACATAGTCAACGGTTCTGGGAGGCGATAATGCAGGTATTGGACCTGTCTTTAAATAGTTCAAAGTTCCCAAGCATCTCACGCATGGACGTGTGGTGGTAAAGTTATGTAGAACCCCAGACATGTCTTTTCTTTCTGGTATGTCACAGCAGTATGACACTATGAGAGGGAATCAATTCCATTTCATCTTGTTGTTTATACATACCGTAAAACCTTCCATGGAATTTTTAATTAACGGAGCAAGAACCTTTGTCATTACATCATGTAACGAAACCATTTTATCATCTCGATCCTGCACTGACGAGGTCAGTGGGACGTGATCTTCAATCGCAATAATGTCATCACTATCTGTGTCACTATTGCCGCAGTAGTCCTCTATGACTTTCTCTGACTGTGATTCTTTTACCCCAATAGGAAGAAAGCCAAACTGAAGTATAACCATAGTCTATCAGAAAACGTCTGAATTGTACGGACATATTCAAAAATGTGACATGTATAGGATAACTAACTAAGGATTTCGACTTCAAAGTTTTTGCTGTTTTATCGGTATGTATCTGTAAAATTCCAACGAGGAACTTCGGCGACGTGTCTCTACTTTGATTCCACACAATTGAAGACTTGTCATTTGTACTTACATGATTTATTATGGACATGTACAATTGTGCAAAGAATTCGGAGTGCAGAGGATGTGAGATATAATTACGGCCAACCTCGTTGAAACCGGGTCTACTTTTCACATCTCTGGCACTAACGACATTCTTTTGTGTACATAACTCATCAATTAAGTCTTTTTTATAGGAAATATTTTGTATTGTCGTCTGACGCAGTGTGGTATGATATACATGTTTTGAAATCCGCCATCCATTAAACTGCGATCCACTGTTCTGTCCATAATTGACATTTATTTATTCCGATCAGTTGTGTAGTTACGAACAACATCTGCACTAAAATTATCTGATCGAGGCATCCCGATTACCTTAATTACAGCGACAATTCCAACTTCTTCTGATAAGGTTACCAAATGATTTTCTGTAACTTTTACATCAGGGACCAGTTCCGAAGGTGCGAAGGGACGTTGATCATCAGGAAGCGCACAGTTCGGCTAATCACTGTATACTCTTTTCACGTCAGGTCCTTCGTAATGGGCATCTGATCTGTCCGAGTGCTTCTGAGGACATTTTACATCTGTATCTTGTCTCATAGTGTGCAATCTCTTCTTCTTATATTATTTGCATTACGTAGTATGTCGTTTGTAATCAGCCAAAACGTCTGTCGAGTATGTGCAATACGTTGTATGGCAGACGAATATTTTCGTTACCATTATAGTGAAATGTCGGATCGAGAGCAATAGCGGTCGATGTCACATTCTTTGAATAATTAGAATATTGGTAGAATAATTTGTTAATAGGGACCAACGTATTCACTGATATTTCTTATTTTTACTGACATTACCAGTAGTCGATTATGCTACTGTAATTAGGCAAAAGAAATATAATCATGTCTCCATTTAAAAAATGTTTAAATTTCCCCCCGTATGGACGAAAAGTTTTTGAAGGAAATTAAATAATTGATTTTTGTTGTAAAAAATCAATTATTTAATTTTCTGCAAATTCTTGCCCCCCATATGGTGGAAAACTTTTCCCATATTTTTTTTGACGGCAATGTGTAAGTAAGATGACAGCCTGTATTAAGTAAAGACATGACATTGCAAAAAATTGACAGGAACATATACTATATGTGTAGTACACATTTATCTATAACCGTTTCTGAAAACAAACGTACAATTTACTTTAGCATATATGTAGAATTAAACTTAGACATTCAAGGTAAACAAAGATAAATTCAATCAAGGAGCAATTGTCAACATAACGGTGGCAATTCAACATCTGCCATTCCCCAATCATTCATATTTTGTGGTTCATCTTCACCGCCATTATCATTTCCATCGGGTTCTCCGTCGCTATGACCACAACTAGAAGGAATGATTGAACTTTGAGATGTGAAAGATAGCGGTTGGCCTCACCGAGAAAAGCTGCATCCATATGCATATTACATAGCACCTTTCAAATGGCTACAGTTCGGGATAATATACATATGATACCTCAGTGCTCCTGTTACATTCCATACTGCACCTACATGCTGAACGTAACCATAACCAACAAAAATAGACTGTGGGGGACTTGAATTTCATGCATTTCAAAACAACTTGCAATTCTGTCCTTTTCTTCCTGGCTGAGATGAACAGAACGATGAAACCCAGGAGCTATCTATAACGATACACCCCCATTAGCAGTTGTAATTGTGAAGGAACAGGGAGAACCACTCCTCTTGAAGTCGGAGTCATTGTGACCATGTTATGGTAGTCAATACTTAGTATCGATAAGAAAACGGCACCACTGTTTGAAATTATTGTCGACCATTTATATTTGTTATCTAAATTCAACAAGGTGTACAACAATCCAATCCATAAGTCCATTTCAGCACAGTAGTTTAGCCATCCATACATATTCATGATTATTTTCCATGATTTACAAGTAGACTTCTTGTCCTGGAGTAACGTCCAATGCCATTGTTTCTGCCATGTTAGTGTTTTCGAGAAATATCAGTGTTGATAATGGGACTCCAATGATCTCTACTTCTTTCATCTTTCAGTGCCTTTTCGCCAGAAAACCATGTTTGAATTTCGGAAAAAGTTCACCAATTGTCTGTGAAGGAAAGTCATGGTTTTCCTGAATCGCTTCTATATTCCTCTTCCCCATTGTCTCACCCATGTCCAAACTATCATACGTACTCTCCAGATTTCAGTACCCATTACTATCCAATTGCTAAGCAGCCCACGTCCAAGCAATATTTCTTAATGCTACTATTTGATGATACATGAAAAAAACGTGCGCACGATGAGAATCTGGGATTAGTGCCGAATTCAACAAAGTCTTTCTATCCTATAAAATTTCGACATCCACTACTTTCCTGCCTTCTACGCCCATCCTGTCAGTCTTTATTTTTCTTTCCCGTATCTCTTGACTTCTACGCTCCCTCGTAACTCCATTGACGGTATTCTCTATTACATTATGTCTTCAGTGTTATAGCATTTCTTCAATGGTCACTACATCTCTATACATCTTTTTCATTCTATTCCACATAGCACTACATCCAGGTGGAATAACATTTCGAGGTGATTTGATATCATAGGGGCTAATGTTGTCTGTCATGGTAGACCGTGGCAAGGGCCCGGCCATTCCACCTAGTACTTTTGTTGATGTTAACTTTGCAGTCAAAACGTTTTGTTTCGTTGATGTTGACCTTCCACCACTTTCTGATGCCTCAATCTCTGGCGTCTCTTCTTCCATGTCAGACAACATGGGATTCTTTGCCTTTGTCTTCTGTTATTTTCTCTAGGTCCTTCCTCATCACTACTCTGTAGGTCGATTATTTCACGTTGCTGCCTTTTCTTGCTTCTCGTATGTGCTGGAATAATTCCATGGACACCCATTCCTCTTTTTTGCTTTCCTATATTCCCAACTTCATTACTTCTTTGAAAAATTACTGCCTTATTCTTTTGACAAGTCTTTCATGGTGAACAATTGCACGGGTGGCCAGTTTTCCATACATATTTCCAACACCATACTCGAAAAGTCGTATGTGATTTCAAAAGGTCGCATGTATAGTTTTCTTCCGTATTCGTGTGGCTGAGATGACAACGTCCATTGGTTCCTGAATTGTCTTCGGAAATTCTTCTTCTAGTAAATCACATTCACCATCCTCAATCGCTTCCAACAATGTCTGCATAGACTTTGATAAATTATAACCAAGCCAATAGAAAACAGTTCCATCAACAGTTCCATTTGTTGGGCTTCCAAAATAAGCTTCAGCTGCATCCAATTGGTACATTATAGTCTCCTCCGTACCGTCGATGAAAATTGCATAGTCCAAGTACATCACCCCCATATTTGAACACCAATCGCAGAAAAAATATCACTTTTATACCACCTCGCATTGTCTGTGACAATCCGGATTAGCTT
>JAULBU010011591.1:0-23365 GCA_032358235.1 Odonthalia washingtoniensis
ACTATAGATAAATCCGTATCGTTATTGACGGAATTGGGACATAAAATATGCAAGAGCAAAGCTGCTGTGCTAAACAAGTCGTTGGCTGTATATATAAGTATCACAGAATCTTTAGTTGGAAGGAAGGAGGTGGAAGAAGTTATTAACATCATCTGTGACGCTGACTTTGATGCGAGATTAAACTCAAAAAAAACTTGTAATTGAATACTGTAAAGAGATCACTGCTCAAATTGTGAGGCATTGTGTGAAAAGGAAGTGCATGGTTGAATGAAATGTATGCAAGTTGTGGTGTTGAAATTGAACAAATGTTAAACTCATTTTTATCTTCTCCCTGTCTTGTTTTTATTTGTTAGTGTGTCCTAATATTAAAGAAGTAACATGTTTTATGAAGTCAATAACGTTCAATTTCTCTGCGGAAGTTTCACTAGTACAGTCAATTTGTTAGTTATTGTTTCCAATATTACAATTTGTACTGTATGTGTTGTTAAGAACCTTCACTTTTGAAAATAGTAGCATATCTGCAAAATGTTATAGTATGATTTGTAATGAAGAAGGGACTGATTTACAACTAGACTACTTGTGGCCCATATTATTTCCATGATGTTATAGATAATACAAACACATGCGTGTAAAGTTGTTTCAACCATGCTAGGAACCACGAGCTGATTATGCAGATGGTCAGTGATGATTAACATAAAGACGGTATGGTAAGCTAAGCGAGTTGCAACATGGGGAGTAGTTGATTTTATTAGAGGCAGCTATTTATAAAGTCTTATTTTTGATAAATATTTACGTCCTATCTGTACCATGTACAGCCTGCGTTAGACAGACTGTATCTAGAATCAAAGGAAATAAGGCAAAGAAACCATGAAATTTTCACTCCATATGTTCATTGCGATTTTGCGGAAAATCAATTAATTAATTTTCCGCAAAAATATCGAAGTAAACATGGTGTGGAAATGGCATACAGTGCGTACCAGAGCCATAGTGTAGTGCAGTTTTGACTGCAAGGTGTACACATCTACTATCATAGCCGTTACATGTAGTTTCAACATATGTCGGAACTTGTTCTATTATGGAAAGTTGAAGATAATATGGTACCAGGAATAAAAGTTAATCTTTAAGTTATTGCGATTCATTTAGAGTTCTGAAATCAGTTATGGCGAATCGTAGTGGTGCCAGAAAACGTTCGGAAAGGACCAACAGTGATGAATTCGGAACCACCATCGGAAGTGGCGAGAGGGGGTAGTTGCGGAAGTGACGATGAGGGAGATGAAATCGGTGGGCCTAGTTCAAACATGATTGTGGAAAGGCGCGGTGTTGGTTTAGGACGATAGAGGAAGGATTTGTGGAGTTCGTGGAAACAGAATAGGGTGTAATGGTAGAATGGCGGAAATGGTGTAAACGAATCTTCGTCTATTACGTCAGTAAGATTCGTTTTCAAATTGGTCCAAGAATGTTTCGGGAAACTAAAAATGGTTTAATTTGCTCCCCAGCAGAATTAAAGGTTGCCAAAAGTAAACAAAAAACTGTTTATAGTGGGCAAACATCAAAAAGGTAAAGAAATAATAATTGTTTTTAGGAACTCTAAAACTTTTTGAGGTAATTTGGAAACCAGATTCGATCTTCTTAGCAAAAGCTTCCAAATTTTAAAATTTTAAAATTTTGGGGTTTCCAAAACGAAATTGGGGAAAATTGGCAATACATCACGAACGAACTAAAAACTCGCTATGGTCATCATGAAATTTTCAATTATTTGTGTACTATCATTTTCATTTTCGTGAGAATTGGCGACGGTGTTGGTAATCGATACACCATGTAATGATCATGATGCTCATGAATGACAGTTTGAAACGGTCAAATTATTGAACAGGATAATTCTGGAGATATTGGAAATGAAGTTGGCAATAAATACATGATCGTCATGATCGGTCTCCAAGAAAATCCCGCACCCAGTGCGACATTTTATGGGGTAAGAATTATTCATTAAAGTATATGTTACGGTGCTATCTTTACTATATTTAAAATATATTATTTGTAATGTACTAGTGGTGCATGTCAATAACCGTCTAGACTAGAAATCATCTGAGAAGTTGCATTGATCTTACTGATTAAGACAAAATGCCGTTATTGACCGAAAGTAATTCAATTTACGAATTCAAATGTCAACATTCATTGTGAAAATTCGAGTCAACCTTGGACCATGGCCTTCAATTCCATTATAATTATCAACATGGTGGAAAGTCAATGACCCATCAGAAAGCTGGGAAAAGGATGAAACGACGTGGTAGTAAAACTATACCTATTTCACATACTGTTATTGGTCACGGTAGGAGGCAGCATATAGATAGAATCACAGATCAACTATTGAATGATCCAACCAGTGATGATCTGAACAGTGGACATGACAAAAAATGATGACTCGTTGATGGAAATAGTGCCTCCAGATTTGGACGTGGAAGTGGTGACAAATGAGCGTAATATGGGTATTGAAGGGGATGAAAATCTTGTTGTTGGTTAGAGCAGGTATTAGACATGTTTTTAGACATGCGCCTCTCGAATAGTGATAAGAAGTGCAACGCTGTTTTACAAACACTGAAAAATACACACTGCCTCGTAGAATTCTGTTCCAAATTAAAGGACTTAGAAAGCATAAAAGAGCACAACAGAAACAATATATTTCAAAACATCAATGCACGAGTATTTAAGAAGGAGAGTTATGTTTGAAAAGAACAAGTTCACGTTGTGTTCTATGCTCGGGATGCAGCAGAAGGTATCAAGTCACAAATTCGTTTCACGTCATCAAATTCAATTATCACCAAAGCGTCTGTCAACAGTTCCGTTAGTAGTCACAAAATAAACTCCAACTGAGGTCAGGAAGCAAAAGAAGCAGAACGAATCATCAAAAAAAGTGTCGTGGAGGGAGCTTATTCGCAAAAAAACATGACGGAGAGGAATCTTTGGTATCTTTGTTCCAAGTTTAAAGCGACAAATCGCAGGTTAATTTGAATCCAATGTCATTCACTTTCTATCCTCTTCACATTACACTCCTCAACTCTACAGGGAAAGCGAGGCAGAATATTACGTCAAGTCGGTCTATTGTTTCATATTTATCTTTTGATTTCCTCCCTACTGTGGAATTCAATTCATGTTATGAAAATACCCAGTATGACATGCGCTCACACAGAAATGCACGCTCCATCAGTCCCCATGAAAAACTTGAATTTCTACATGAGTGTACTGAAAAGTGTGTTCAGGGAATATCTGATCAACCAGAGAAAGGAATTTATGTGTGTACAAAAGATGGAACCAAACTTCATTCTCAGTTTCTCCGTTCTTGTTTTATTGGTGATCTTCCTGAATGACAAGATATGTGTAGTGTGAAGTGGATTGAAAATACGATTTCACCATGTCAAAGGTGCCTAATTTCTTAATAAAAACTACCATCAAACACCAAAGAACCCGAACGGTCGCTTAGTGATTCAATGGATTTGATATATTGCTCACGTAACGACGATAAAGATGTATCTAAAGAAATGAAAAATTTGTCAATGCTCCCAATTGAAGCTTTATTTCATAGTTTCCAAATGGTCGGTCTGACTCCAGTTGTAGATATATATGCAATTTTCATATATGAACCCCTTCATTCGCTTTCCCTTGGAATATCTCGCATGCGTAAGGAATGCGCTAGCTGAATGTTTTTTGATTAGTCTGGCTATTCCACATAAATATTGACTGTTAGTGTGAAGAAACGACTGTAAAATAAAATACGACGATCTGATTTGAAATCTCTTAACTGTTTTCTATTCGAAATCGACAGAAGTTCCCCTGGTTTCAATATACATGTGGGGATTTCAAGACGTTGTAGTGGCAGTACTCTGTATGGGGGGTCGATAGAATCTGGTTTGGTAGGCATGCCGGAAGATAAAGATTTCAACAGTGTTGATATGGTATCGCCTTTCTTGAGGGCAATTATTGATCGCTGTTTTGATAACATTGTCACTTCCCCTGTAACAACTGTTTTCACAAAATGCGTGGAGTTTGTGAACTTCATATGTCGTGTCGATCGTAAACCTTCTTAAAGGTTGTTTGATCTGCAGAAACAAAAGACAGACATTTCTTACTTTAAAGGTATTGGGAGTCCTACATTTGGGGCGTATAAACCATCAGAAATGGGTACACCGAAGTGGCATATGCTTGATCATCTCCCAATTGATCTGGAGAGAACAGGAAGTTTGGAGTATATGAACAGTGATCTATATGAAATGGCACATAAAAGTGTAAAGGCCGATTACAGAATGACATCAAAGAGAACTGAAACAGCAATGGCTGAAATCATGGCTGTTCAGGGAGATCGTATTTTACGAAATCATAGAACAGAATTTGGTGTAACAAATACTGTTGAAAATATCAGACCAAATCCTCGTCGAATACAAATTGTTAAGAAGGACACAGCTTCTCTTGGTCGTTACGAGAAATGTTATGGACTTTCTGAAATATAGAATCTGAACCGTGAACGTTTTAGAAAAAAAAGGGGTTGGAACTAGATAACAAGATATCACATCATTTTGAAGATGTAGCATACGTTGCTGGAAATGATGGAATGGAATTTCTTACTCATATTCTCCGAGAGATGCAAAATAACATTGGATTCAATTCTAGAAATTCTAGACAACTGACACTTCAAATTTCAACCTCAGCATATATATCAAGTTACCCCTTTTACCCCTCTCCAGAATATGAAATGAAACAGTAACGAAGTTTTTATTCCAAAGGATAGTTTAAGGTTTTCCCAACGTGTTCTCGCCAAAAGAAGTTTTTATGGATCAAAAATCCCTAGATTGGATGATGTCATGATCGAATCAAGTTTCGAAGAGGACGTATAGATTGAGTATGGGTACATGCGAGTTTGGTTTACAAAGTTATTATAAGTTTTTTATTTCATACCCATTTAGACGGCCGATCGTTCGAATTTTACAATCGACGACATTGTGCAAGTGCAAACAACGCTTTGAACAAGAGTTATGTTTTGTTCAGTTTATGATGTTATAAGTGATGAAAAAGTTGCAATTGATAGTATAGATAACAGACTTGGTTGTTTACGTCTCCACTTTCAACGTCATGAAGGAATATCAGGATAAACATGTTCCAGTAAACAGTACGGGCTGATACTGATAGACACAATAGAGGAGTTAGTAAAAATTGTTCCAGCTGACGTGGAGATGAGATTACTCCCTAAATCAAATGTACGGAAGATCGCTTTTGACAAGTTATGAAGTGTTGAAGTGGGGTGGGATTCCGATAGTTTTTATGTGAACAAGTTTTGTCGCCCACCGGGGGAACTGTACGAGGATGAAACATCCGAGCAGTTTGAAGAACGGGAAGAGGATGATGAGGCGCAGCATGACTAAAATTAATTATTGATTAAAAGCATTATTGATTAATAGAAATTAAAGCGATAACATATAGTTTCAGAGAAGGGTGAACATATTTGAAAAAGAAACATTGCGTTGCATTTAAACGAAATGAGAGAGATAAATGGAAATGATAACCTCTAGTCTCAGAAAAAGCTCGGAACAGTACTCGTAATTGAAAAAGAAACTTACCTTATGAATGAAGACAGAGAAAGCAAAAATATAAAACGAACGGCAAAGAAAGTAAGAAAGCGATGAAACCATTCAAAAAAGATGCTACATTTCCTCATCCAAATTCCCCATATCATAATCTTCCACATCGAAACTCTGATATCTGCGCTTCTTATTAATATTTATGGGGCTATTATCATTATCTTCTGCATCACTTTCGTTGTTTTCACCAATTATTCTGTCCTCAATTATGACTTCCATAGATTTTCCCAAATTTGCTGGTTCCATAATATAACAATCAACTACGTTTTCGATCTCATTTGATACCAAAGATTTGAATTCCTTCGGCGTTAAACAGATATAGTAATGACTGTTAGCAGGATTTTTAAAGCAACGTGTATATTTGCGACGATGGTTGTATAGTCTCTGTTTTACTGATCCTTTCATCCACTCACCTAATTCCAAATCAAGCTGTTATTAGTCATCAACTAAAGCATCTTCAAATTCATTCACACATGTTTTAATGATTTGAGCAGCAGCTAACGGCATTTGCTCTATTAAAACAAGTTTGATTGTGGGTATGCCATCTATGAATGAGCTGATGTGTGTTGTATCAGAGCCAGTGGCAACAAAAAGAGAAACATATTTGAGCGTTGAAACAATCTTCCATTAACTAATTTAAATGTGCGTGGAAATGGCATCGTAGTAAATTGACTAAAATTATTAAGATAAATGGGGAGAGACAGACGACAGGAGCTGGCAATTATGGGTATGCCATTTGTAAATGAGCTTATTTGCATTGTGCCAACGCCAGTACCAAAAGAATTATGGAACATATTTTAGCGTGTTTGTGAAAGTATTGTTAGGGAAAGAAGACTTTAGCACTAACGAGCAGCTGTATGAAGTATTTCAACGTGCGTCTTTCCCATGACTAGAGTATTTACTATAATTTTTCGAGTGATTGCCCCTCAATTCGTTCTTACGGTTATGAATGATGCTGCGGCTGACGAGGAGAATTAAAAAAAGAATGGCTGCTCGGTTACGAAGTAGTTCGATTCCTACGAGGACAGGTTATATCTTGATCCCTTACTATGTGTGTTGATTGCGATTCATTTCTTCAGTATAGCGCTTTCATCATGTAATGACGGCGTATCAGAAATTGATCAGGCATAAAATTATGCCCTTTTTGCTTCTTCGGAAGATGCAAATATTTCACAAGTTAAAATGCCAACTTTTCACGACCAATGTTAGATGAAAAAACTGAAATCAAATCATGGATTTTTCAAGAATGTTTCATGCATAATATGCATGAAAATTTAAAAAAAATTCAAATTTTGATTTTACAATTTTTACAGCAAGGCCAACTAACTGAGCTTCATCCAATTACATTTATACATTTTTGAAATGTGTCACGAACCACCGGCCGTACTCCAACTCTTACTTCTGACATTCGTTTACGAAATTTGTTCTATCTGAACAAACAGTCAAACGATCTTCTCCCTCGAAAGAAATAGCTGTTACATCATGAAAATGACGGCACAAGTGACAAGATTATTTCTCTGTCCTTTCTTTTTCCTGGAAGTCCTGGAGAAAACTCATAAATTAGCGCTATGTATTGTGATGTATGTCTTAAAAATGGAAAGTAATCCCCGCGACGCATTCCATTTAACACATCGAACACCCTTCTTTCCTAGTGAAAATCAACCTCACGGATGACCGATTCGACAGTACACAGGCTACAGGTATCTCTGTATCTGTTGTCTGTGGGGACTTATCTTTACCGACGCTCTGGAATTTCTTTCACTTCATGGAACCCTTATCGTTATAGCCTCTGACAATAGTATCAACGACAGTGATAACATTAATAAATTATCCCTTTTTCCGTGCTGTTCAAAATACCTTTCATGGAGGTGTCATGCACACGTCTCAACAAGTCTACTGGCACGGTACTACTCTTATAGATGAAATGAGACAATCACAAATGACATCAATGTTATCCGATACTTCCAGATGTTCTAAATACGCCACTGAAATCTCTCATGAAATTCCAACTCTCTCCCAATTCCAATTCAAGCAACGTAAGCAATAATGTTCATGTACTAGAAATTGGCACAGGAACAGGACTGGAAAGCTTACCAGAGAAATCAGGAGCATAATGTGTCGATGCAGTCGAAATATTCGAGCCTTTAGATTTACCTGCGGGTGCTAGATTTACTTGGTGATAGGAATTTAACGTACTAGACAGCACCAGATAGTGAAGAGGATTGGAAAGATCATTGGTTACAAATGGAACATATATTATCTCACTCTTCATCTTCAATCACTTGGAAAAGTTAGAATGATTCATTCACTTTGTCCGTGATGTACGATGAACTTTCTGTAAGGTTCACTCTGCGGCACGTTGAAAAGAAGGAGGATATAGTCAAATCTTGTTCATATGGCTGACATACAAAACCTGGAAGGCCTTATCCATTTTCGAAGCATGCGACCCTGATAGGCTTGAAAATTTATCATAAAAAAGCCGATTGAAATATCTGAGAAAATAAAACATGGGCAGAACTATGCACCAATCGGATTCATAGATATCAGTAGCGTGGCAGTTTTCTTGTTACTGGACGCTGTAAAAGTCGGACGGTACCAAGATGGACGTTATACCTGTTCAAAGTGAAATGATGTAGAGACTGCATGTGCATCAACAGATTTGTGAATAGAGAGTAGCGGTAATGGAGAAAGTCATGGTGGTGATGGAGTTAGAGGAGAAGTTGAGGTAGATATTGTGACTACAGATGATGATAAAGTTTCTTCATTTGTACTTGCACAGTTTGCAAGAAGATTTAGTAGTAATTTTGTATCTGTGAATTCCGAATTTGAACCGGTTTACACAGTTGTTCAACGAGAATTGGAAGCGAAGAATAACTGTAAAATTAACAATGGTATAGACCTAAATCCGTATACTAGAATAAATAAGTATACTAAAGATCACGTGGAAACAAAAACAAAACTACAAACAGAAAAACAAGGGGAGATTGATACAATAGAGGACGTGAAAACGGGAGAAAGTGAAGAAAGGTGGATGCCATTCGATATGATAATGTCAGATCCTTATACAAGGGCGATGCACCGTTGTTGTATGGAAAAGTAAAGAAACTACTATATAAGACATATGCACTACATTTAAAAAACGACAGGAAAAGAAGTTTTCCAAAATCTTTGTATTAAATGCACACGTAGTGCGGAAATAGGGAGAGGTGAAATGTCAACGAAGTGTGAGCATGTAAACTTATGTATGAAAGAAACTGGTGTTCATGAAGTGGTTAACAAAATTGTGAACAGCGGTATCTATAAATCCATAGTCAGTGAGATCTTTGGCTAATGGATAGAAGGAAGTGAGAGTAATTGTGGAAGAGGACGTCAACTTCAAAAAGATTTCATAATCTTGGAGTTGAAAAGTGGCAAGGAAAATAGAAAAGAAGTATTATTTGTAGACGGAGTATCTGGATTGTTTTTGACATAATTGGAATGATTAACGTATCCGTAACGTTTGTGAACGTAAATCGCGGATGCAAAATCAAATTATCTCATAAGTTTTGTCGATATGGATCGGGACGTCGTTTATTCTGGCATAGGAATGCAGTTGTAAACTCTGTGTGCAAAGATGATGAAACGAGGGCTGGTGGCTGCGGAAATTTGTTGGTATATGAACGTGGAAAGTGGAGATTGGAGATTGTCTGACAGTAGCAATAAATAAGGTGAAAGGAAGGGGAACGTCAGTAGTTGTAGTGACGGTAGAGTTAGTAGAAGTGGTGTTCAAAACAACTACCAAACCAACAAAATGAAGTATACTTTTATTCCTTTTGGCGCTGATAGACAAGAGCGATACATCGATACCCCTTAGCAATATTAAGTAATTTGGTCGTGTTGCGACGAGTGTTGTCTGACTGATACATTAACTCTGTCCGTTATGTACAATAATTTATGCAATGTACTAGCTGAAATATATCATGACAATTATTCTACCAATCATACGACTATGGCACATTCGGTTTGGAGTGCTAGTGTTAATGGATTTTTGGTTTATCGCATCGACGATGATGCTTTTTGACTACCGCTTACGATATGGATTCCAATATATTATACAAACATCATCGGAAATTTCCTTCACCTCAATAATAATAAAAATAATTTGCTCCGTTTTGCCAAAAGTATTTTTGGCAAAAGGAAGCATATTATGCCAAAATGCCAGAGTATTTAGTAAGTAATCAAAAATTTTGGACAATAGATTTATTTCACGGAAAGTTTTCAACAATGACGGAAAAAGCAATTTGAGCATTACTCAAAATATTGAAAGCATTATTCAACATAATTTGAGTATTATTGCAAAAATTTTGAGCTCTACTCAAAATGGTATTGATATCATGCTCAACATATTTTGTAAAATTCCAAAATGTTTTCAGTGCGTTCATTATAAAATTTTGTTACATTTTGAGAATACAAGAAAAATTATGATCCCAAAAAGCATCAATATAAACTACAAAAAAACTGCTCAAAACGTTTTTGGAAATCTAACACTATAAAATTTTGACTTCTTTTGGACAGAACAAACTATGAGATATGTAAAGATTCCCAAAATACACCGAAATATTTCTCAGAAAAAACAAAACAAAAATCTTTTTTTGTGGTATTTTTTGAATCCCAAAATATCCGAAAAACAAAAAGTGTTTTTAACCATTTTGAAAACGAATCTTACTGACTTAGTGGAATTGATGAAGATTACAATCGCAAAACAGATGATATGGACTCCAGAAGAGATAGTGATTTGATTGTAAATGCTGACGAAAATGGTAGAAACGCTACTGGTGTGGGAGTTGCATCGGAAGAATTTTCGTCAGTACAAGAAGAAGTACATATGGAAGATTTTCGTCGGCTGGAAAAAGAAGTTCGAAAACTAACTGCGGAGAACACAATACTTTCTGTCATGATTAATGAGTACAAAGTTTCGGCCAATACCATTTCCGATCATTCTACGATTACCCCCTCTTCGGTTTCCACAAACCCCACAAACCCTACCCCAATCCCGTCCTAGACAAACATTGCGACTTTTGAGATTCATTTTCTAACTAGGACCAACTCATTTATCTACCACATCGTTACTTTCACAACTACCAACTCTCGCCGCTTTCGATTGGGGATCCAAATTTCCCACTGTTGACCTCAACGCTCTTTCCGAACGGATTCTGGCTCCACTGCGATTCAGCATGACTGATTTCTAAATAGTAAATTATTCGCAAAATAACACGATGATTATCTTTTATTCCTGCTACAATAATATCCTCAACTTTTGATATCGGAACAAGTTCCGATATAGATTGAAACAACTTGTATTCGCTATAACAGTAGCGGTGCACACTTTGCAGTCAAAACTGCACTAAATGTTTGTTCTTGTGGACCTTGTTTTCCATTTACACACTTTGTGGAGTTCGCGTTTTTTCGGAAAATCAATTAATTAATTTTACGAAAAATTGAAATTACTATATGGAGTGGAAATTTCATGAATTCTGTACCTTTTGTCCTTTCATTCACGATAAAGCCTGTCTAATACAGGATTTATATGATACGAATAGCACATAGCCAGTCTTAAAAAAGGCTTTATAAATAGATGCCTCTAATAAATTCAATTACTCCCTATGTTACCAGCCACTGAGTTTACCGTACCGTGTTTATGGAAATGATCACTGGTCAGTTGCATAACCAGAAAGTTGTTACCAGAATGGGTGAAACGTCTTTAAACCCATGTGTTTTCATCATCTATAAAATCAATGTAACCATGTGAGCCATAAGTAGTCTAGTTCTAAAGATGTCCCTTCTCCCTTTCAAGTCTTAGTATAACAATTTGTAGGTGTGCTACTATTTTAGAAAAATTCAGTGCTCTCACCAAAACATACAGTACAAATTGTAATGTCAGAAACAATATTTAACAATTTGGCTGTACTAGTGATCATTTTAGAAACTGCTTGAACGTAATTAACTTTATAAACCATGTTTCTTCTCTAACATCAGGATAAACTAACAAACAAAAACAAATCGGAGAGAAGATAAAAATGAGTTGATCACTTGTTCACATTTAATCTCTACCACTCTCAGACATTTTATTGAACAATTCACTTCTTTTCCAGACTATTCCTCATAATTCCAGATGTAATCTCTTTACATTATTCAACTGACGTTACTTGCTTTAAGAATCATCTCACATCAAATCCATCGTCGCAGATGACGTCAAATAACTTCTTCTACTTCCTTCTTTTCAATAAAAGGTTTTAAGTTACTTAAAGATACATCCAACGACTTATTTAGCACGCCAGAATTTCTCTGGTACATTTCATGTACCAATTCCGATAATGACAACACGGATTCAGCTATAATTCCTCTACTACCAGCTGTCTTTTGTAGTTCACACTGTTTCCAATCTGAACCGTTCATGATATTACGAGGTGTTTCTGTTGCATTTTCTGTTCAGTTATTCGGTGAAAAGCTACATCTATGCTGTGTCATGACCAAAGTTGTATATATATGTACATATGATATGCTCTATTGAAAAATAAAACACGGCACAATACTTACATAAATGCCTGAAATATATTTTGTATATTGCGTATATATTTCACAGCCAGTATCATACGTCATGATGTTTCAATTTTTAGCATGTAATTCATCCGTATCCCCATTCCCAGTGTTTTAAACCAACTTACTTGTGTTGTCTTCTAAGATATTTCGTTGATATAATGCACGAGACAGAACGCTTACGTCCAGGTTTAATTTTATATTGCCTTATTTACGGATTGTGTACTTTTAAGATTATTCTCTGTCGTGTGTTTACTTGATTTTATATAAAAATAATAAAATTGGAAGTTTTAATGGCAATAGTATACTTTCAAATTCTGAACAGAATTTAGACCTGCCGTTACATTAATTCAGTGTGAGAAATGAACTTTGTGTGCCTTTCGCGCTCATGTTATTGTCCACGATGATGGTTTTGATAGTTAGATCTTTCACCAAACTAGAACGAGCTTCGTCAAAAATCCAACTATCGTTTATAGTTGTGACACAGTAAAAGTATCCCCAGACTGTCAACTAATTTGAAATTCCTGAAATCTCTTTTTCAGACCAAAAAGTTCCTGAAAACATTTCCAGGACGCCCATTCCTGAAAATGTTCAGATAATAATAATTATAAAGGCCTAGAACAACTCTTTGTTGTAATGAACTATGAATGATTGCAAACTATTTTACATAAGGGCATCTATAGTTAGAGGTGCTAAGTTGGCTAGAAAATAGTACTTTTTTTGTACACACGAACTGAATACAGTTGGTGAAACGGGTACATCATGGGTATTTGTGGGTACTGAGTTCGACTTTCAATTCAACCCTTTAAGGACAGGGGTGTTAGTTAGATTTAAATAGAAGTAAGTGCCGAAATTCTGTTAAGTGATTGGCGGTTCAAAAAAGGGGACCATTCAATGAGGACGTGAGCAATGAACGGTAGCGGCCTAACTGTACAGTTAATTAGAAAATATTCCAAATAAAGAAAAGTCCATTGAAGGGAATAGTAGCGAATAGGACGTTATAAAAATGAGTAGAGAAGAACAGAAAAGCAGTACGTAAAGATAATGACCATTGAATTGTTGTACTACGAAGGGGCCCGCTGTGAAAAAGGGGATGTCTGAATTTGTGGGAAAAGTGCGAAATAAAATTAGTGTCAAAAAAAATTGTTTTTATTTGGTACAGCGTACAGTGAATACAAATACACAAATTATATGTCCATGCGATCACCGTTCAGAACATTGGTCAACTGGTCAGAGCTCCGGTCCACGGACTGACTGATCGGGATTTCAAACGTTGCCGTTGTAGTAGGGGGAGGACGGGAGTCCCTCTTCGAGGGGCGCCTCCTTTTTTTGAGTATACGTGTCAAGATCTTATTTGTCGAGAGCGATTCACCCAAGTTACAGAGTAATTGATCAATATCAGGCAACAAAACTCAATTCTCAATAATTAGACGATTGAAATCGAAACTGTAGGATTATCCTGTTTGATCTGGTGTCAAATCGAATATTGAGAAGAACCCTCCTCCCTCTCAAACAACAAAAGTCTAACTCTGTATCCACAAAGTCGTTGATAACAATCCGAATATTAATCTGAATGAGTTAGATTAATATAAAGAAAGATAATAATACTGAAAAAAACCATTTGAAAAAAACTAAAAAGTCGAAAGTTTTTGACAATTACAAAAGCAGTTAGTCACATACATATCTTATAAAAAAGTTATGGAAAACTTTGATCAATTTACCGATGAATGCAACTTTGAGGAGGCTGGAATGTTTGTTGATGATGCTAAAGACGATGAAAAAATTATCGCGTTTGATGTCATCCACATTGAAAAAGAAGAACGTACCCAATCGAGCATGATTTGGGATTATATTAAGAAATGGGTTGATAAAACGAACATATTACAGTCGAATACTGTGTGAAAAACGCGTATATTACAAGAAAGGAAAAACGTCATTCTAATTCATATATACATAGGTAATTTGTAGAATGTGTCAGGCTATGGACAAATACTAATATGTCTTGAAAATGTACTTCAGTTGAGTCTTCCCTAGTTTCTGAAGATGACATATATGCTTAGACAGGTCTAGAAATTTCTACATCACTTTCTAAACTGAATGATCTCAAAGATTATTGTTCCTCAAAAATGTTCTTTGGTTATTCCGATATTCAAAAAGTACTAGGTCGTGACCGTTTCCTAAAAATTAGATCGTTACTTCAATAATATCAAAATTATAATCATGAAAATACTGTAGCAGATCCATTATGGAATTCCAAAGAATTGACTGAACACTTTCTAATAAACAATACATCTGTAGCAGTTCCAGTGGAAGTAATCGTTCTCGACGAAAATTCGGTTCGTTGCAAAGCAAGGACTGCTGCGCGATCGTATATAAAAAATATGCTCTTGAAATTTGGAAATTGCTACTGCCTCGTCGTATACTGGGATGTACCATACTTACATGTAATGTGGGTCAATAATTCCAGAAACAAATCCGGAATTCAACCACCAGTTGCATATTGTACTCTATTGAGAGAGTTGAGGGGGTTTACGAAAGAAAGTTCGACGTGAATCTAATAAAGAAGGATAGTTCCTCTGCACTTTGGTGTCTACAAATGGCTTACTAAACCAAAAAATACCCTGTGGATAGTGGACGGCTATTCGCCAGTGAGGACTTTTACACACGTAATGTTCTAGAAAAACAATTGCTAATCATGACTAATGGAGAGAAAAAGGCCTTTAGGAACTTTTTGAATGAATACTGTTTATAGTAGCAGCAGAACTGCCATAAAAATTGAGTTTTCATTATTGTAACATCCACAGAGAGGGGCGTGGATACTTGTTGATGTATTGGATGAGCCAAAAAATTCAGTCGCGGTGCCAAGTAGAGCAGAGAAATGTGGATATGTGTTATTCAAATATAGAAAAGTTGTCACTTTTTAAACAAATGATTTAGCGGATACACCGCGTCAAGATGTGGAGGGCAGAAGTGATCAGACTTTAAAGTGCACATATGGACTTTGACCTTTACAAAGCTAGGTAAAAAATGAGTCTATGACTTGAAGAACGATGCACGTCCCATGTTTCGTCGTTGCTTATAATTTATTTATGAATTCTGTGGATAATTTCGATCAGTTTAGATCCACAAATAGCACTATTCGTAGAGCAAAAAGAGTGCCTATGTCAATATTCACTAACTATTTGGATGCGATAATCCAAAACGTGTTCACTGTACTGCAGACTAGTATTTTTCCGGGAGCAGTGAACTATGATTTGAGGGAATTTAAGCGTCGTGTGGCAGCAGAAATTGTTGAACCACATCTTGATGGTATAATGAAGAGGACGAGTCTGAAATCTATACCCAGTCCCTCCTCATCTGTGACAGCAGGAAATGATTCAACAATTTTGTAAAATCCTACTCTGTTGTTGAACATAAACCGTACCGTAATTCCATGCTACTTATGAAAATTAAAATCCACAGACGGATCACATAAGTAGACTATTTATGATTGCACCCAGTGCAAGACGCGGTTTCACATAAATTGGTTCATGTTTTATCATAGCAGAACCGGAATGAATTTGAAGCAGCCAACCTTGGTGCGTGATATTTGTTCTCTGGAATCAAATATTGAGAAAGAAAAAAGGAGAAAACGAAATGTAAAATGTGTTTCAGACTCGAAAACAACGGAAAACCATGGTCCATTTCATCCACTATTGAATGATATACCCACATATATATATTATATTTAATTACTGCTCTTCAAAATTTCATGTATGATCCACCCTCATCTGGCCATTCATGTTCAATTACCTCCATATACATGGAGATAATTTCATTCTATTATATTTACCAACGTATCCATGCTTTTCAAATATATAATTTCTGTACCCTTTTTTACTAATTATATTACTTTCCTCTACACCACAATTTTCATCATTCAATAAATCCTCTGTCTTCGCTATAAAGTCATCTCTATATTGCACCCAGTAACATGGTGATCCACCACATGTAATACATACAGCGATTCAACCGTCCACCGTTGTTCCCACAACATTTTCTTTTGTCTTTTTTCTGTTGTACAACTTCATGTACTACCCGTGTTGCTGCATCTGTACCTCTATAACCATATTGCGTTGAAAAATTTCTGACTAAACAGACAACTTCCACCTCTTTTTCATTGCTTTTATTGCCTTTTTTCGGTATTTCGTCTCTGTTATGGACAAAGTACTTTCTTCATCATTTTTTATGTTTCTATTTAGTGCATTTTTTGGATTATTTTCCTTCGTTACATTCCCTTCACTAAACTTTATGGTCTGTTTATCACACATTTCTAATTATATTATAATAAATTTTTATCTTGTTGCATAAATTTAACTTATTTCTAATATAATATTATTATATTTGTCATTATATTCGCGGTGTTTGCGGTAGTAGTAGTTAGTATGTTGTTTTTTCTGAACCTGCAGCAGTCACCACTGCTGCCGCTATTTTCTTTGAATTGTTATCGTATGGCGTACCTATTTCCACTTTTCCACTGTTTGCTTTTTTGTCGTAAAACTATAGATTATTTTCAATATAATATTATTATATTTGTCATTATATTTGCGGTGTTTGCGCTAATAGTAGTTATGATGTTGCTTCTAATGGACCTGCAGCATCCACCACTACTGCCGCTATATTCCTTGACTTCTTGTCTTGTGGCGTACCTGCTTTCCATTTATTTCCATTTTTCCATCACCTTCGCCGTGTGCATTCCCGTCAAATGTTTTTTTCGATTTCTTATCAAAATGTTTTTGTCAATTCTGTAGCATTTCCGAAACGTTTCACCAAGAATTAGTGAGTCTCGAATGGTACTGCTTATGTTTCATTTTGAAATATAATGCCGTTTCATTGACATGTACAGTATAAACGTCTATGTCCAATTATTTCCCCAGTTCCCGTTTTGATTATTTTTCCTTTCTCTCATATATTCTTTTGATTATTTTTCCTTCATTTATATGAAGAATATCCGTTGCAGCGGTTTTTCTCTTACCTATATTTAAATCCAAGGAGATTCCAGTCCTTAAAGGGTTAAAAGGTTAATTAAAGCACATGTGTTGCACAACTTTATGCACATACAGTGCATATTCACGAAATCTGGAACCAATCACCGTATCAGACGTGGAATATAAAAAATTAAGAAGAAGAAAACTGTACGGACAGAAAAATAGCAGACGGTGCATGACAAGTCAATTGCGGAATTAGAGATGTGGGACAATAGAAAACGACTTGCAGTAGTGGTGGTGTACATTGATGTTGGAAAGGCTCGGACAGTTTGTGCGATGGAATTGTTAAACGTGGCCGAGAATCAGTGTGTCAAAAAAATTCATGCGTGTACTACCGTGACGGATTTTGAACAAGTATTTGATAAAGTGCTGTGACCGTTCTGGATATTTTTTCCAAAACTGATGTTGTTAAAATTTCAACTGGTGGAGTAACAAGCAAGCTACGATTATATCAACTCTACAGATGACAGGAAAAATTTTGAGAGCACAACAGCAAGTTATCGCAGAAGAAACGTGGGATTAGTGGTAATCCGTAGCGAGAAAATTAAAATAATAAATGAACATCTCATGACTATAGCAACTGAACTTCAAAATAATGTGCGAAGAATTGATAAAAAATAATAACAGAACATTACGAAAACTCTGATGACGATTACATGGAAAACGACACTGGTAATAAGCATGGTCACATATGGAATGACATATTGAAAGACAAGGTGATCAAATTCATCCTCAGTGAAGAAATTTGTACAGATTGGATATTCCAGAAAATGTTTACCATTTCAAAGTTCATATTTAAAAGTATTTCGAGAGAATTGATGGCGTACCTTCCGGGAATGTGGAGAGAAAAAGGTGACAGTATTATGCAATGCGATGCAACAACTGGAAAAACTTCTATGCGTACTTTTAGCTGTGCGATCAGGTCATTACAAATGTGTTGGTAGTGGAAGTGATGTAATAAAGATGAGTTCCGTACGAGAAGACTTACTACAATTTTCTTAATTTTTTCTGAACCGATACGGAAGAAAAATTTTAAATCGACGATCTTCAGCAATAGAAATGTTGGAAATTGAAAAATAATTTACAGGGAAGGATTTCCAGGGTGCATGGGATTTCACGATATTGTAAAGGTTTGTGAGAATGGATAGGGAAAAAATGGGAAAGGAAGGAATTGTGCTGTTGAGGTTTGGACATACTATGAAACTTTTTGTTGGTAACGGTAGCCGTTATCATGTACGGAAGAAGAATTGGAAAATGCCATACTCACCCATAATAGCTGAAAATTTCCGATCGGATATGAATCTGGTACATAAAATTGGATATCGTGCCAAACCTTTACTTCTGTAGCGACATATGCTGTACTTTATTGTTGACGGAAATTACCCGCAGTGGCTATTATTTATGGAACCGACGGAGTGAAGAGACAAGAAACAGTGAAAAACGATGAAAGAATAACATAGAAACATACAGAAGAAATTTGTTAATTGGTTTTCTTTATTGAGAAGGCAATACAAACTATTGTTCACGACATTAGGAAACGAAAAGAACGAAATTTCTACGAAAGCAGCTGGATGGATGATAATCCTGCACAAAATTACCCTACAGATGGAAGCAGAACTGAATGGAAGACGACCCAACAAAGTAGAAGATGTGATTGAATATGTCATGTACAAAGAGGAACTGGAAACTGTTACAAAAATTGAAGAATCCGATATGTTGAACAGCGGGAAATTCAATGCTAGTAACTACAGAGATTACGAGGGCAGTGTGGAAGTGGAACTCAGAAAGAGGCACCTCACAAATAAATTCGAACAGGAATTGCTTAAAAATGAATTGATTATTCACAACAACAACCGTTGTGATGGTAAAGGAGTAGTGCAATATATTGAATGATGATATAGTAGTAGTGTGAACAACATTGGACGGAATTATGATTACCAGTATAGACCTGGATAATTGCAATAACTGGAAAGAAAATATAAAATTAATATGTGTCTAATATTTCAAAATGTTAGAGAAAAAAGTGATAATGTAAATAAAAATCTGGTACTGTTTTTTTTATCTTCAAATTCTGGCAGTATTAAGCCTTTCCATCACGCGCCTGCTCATGTGGATTTCAAATAAAGATTGGTCACTTGTAAAACTAATTCATCTGTACCATATCGGTACCTCTACTAACTCAAAACTTGACATATGTGACCATCAACGAAGCGGACGCAATGAACGATGCAATCGGAAATAAATTGTTTCAAAAATTTACTTGAGTCATGAAAAGGTCATGTAACAATCATCAAAAACATTTAGCTGTATATGAACGTCACTAACTAGTCAGATTATCATGATGTATGATACCCTCACATAAACATCTGTAAACAACTGCGACAAAACATGTTTCGTCACAGGTTACCTTTGCATTGGAACATATTCTACAGATAATAGTATAGCAAGAAGAGAAGGAGACGACAACGGTGTAACAAATTCAATCATATTCATCATCATCTACTGAATAGATTTTCTGGATTTTCAACCAACAGCTTATTTATTGCACAGTAAGTTTATACCCGTAAAATAATTTGGATATTTTTTTGAAAATGGGGTTGAGATGGTCGAGCCATGGAGTGATGTTTTCCATAATATTTTTTCAATTTAATACAGAACGACATCGTATGGTGGACTCTGCTCCTTGAATCTGGTGGCAATAAAAGTTTGTACTAAAGGAAGGGCAATCTTCGATGTATCTGGATTGCAGAATTGTAGAAAAATTCTGAAAATACTGCACAATATACTGTAAGGTCGCTATGAATGCAAATAAAATAAGCATAAATTATAGCTTCTCCATCATTCTTCATCTTAGCTCGCAATTAATTCGAAAATATAAATCCGACAATTCAGAAAGTCTCTTTTTCATCTTATTTTTGTTCCAATTTCTTGGAAAAATATTTGTAGCTCTGCACGTTCATCGAAATTACAAACGATGTACATGGTGTAGATTTCAGAAGAAAAATTCACGACCAAATCAACAGATAAATGATTCCGTCACAGGCGCGTCAAGACTCCCTGTGTACCTCAATTTAAGTTGAGGTTAAAAGTTTACACGCACAGCTACTTTGTCTGTGGCCATTATGCAAATATGATGGAACCTCGCAGAAGCAGACGGGTTCTCTGTTTTCGTAGAAAATAAAAGGGAAGGAACGTGTGTTTACTTCCCAAGATATGTTGTGGTAAATGGAAACATCTCCAAGACACCATACCTCAAGGAAACTTGAAGCTTGCACAGTACGAGAGCACAAATTTTAATCAGAATTATAGACTGATGCGTTGGTTTGAATGCCATTTGACAGAGCAACTTTTTCGACGCACATCATTCAGTGGCTTGGTGCAAAGTGTATTATCATCACAACCGCTTCAGATGTCAGCGGATTACCGTGGCCTATTTATTGGGCGTCCGTTTTCATAAGATTTGCAGGCCACACCCGGTCGCACTATCCCTTTTTTCATCTCATGCGACCTCTCCATCCAACGTCTCTGCGCTCTCCATTCATCTTCAGCAGCGAGTTTGCTCCTCTCTCGCTTTGGAGACGGCCTTCGCGAGACTGGTGGGAACTATCTACCCACAATTGAATCATCCGTTACGTCCCCAGAAACTACAGGTAGTGACGTACCAAAAGTTCCCGGTAGTAGGAAAGTCGAACCTTCCTGCCCAATCGCACTGTTGACCTCTGCCACAAAGCCTGGAATTTCGAGTTGCTTCCAAATGCGATAAAGGGATGTGAAGATTTGTCCATCACTGCTGACGCCTTGACTTCTTGCGTTCAGAACATTTTCTACAGCCAGAATGCCATACAAAACATTGGAAGTGTACAACGAGTAGTTCAAAAATCTTAGAGTTACAATGTGATATATATTCAAATTGCTCCCGCGACCGGATTCGTAATGAGCGAGATACCGGGACATAACGTCGACGAAAGGCTTCAGGCTCGGCTACTGAACATGTTATTCATGGGTGAAGGACACACTGCTTTCAAAAAAACCTTGGTCGGAAATGTGCTTGTCTACGGCTCGCCACAGCATTGTGATGTTTATAAAACCTTGTCTGTCCTGCGCATGTCGGTAGTTACCATCCATCAATGATGACGTAACCACGTGTTCAGCCTTTTGGTCGAGGAAGAAGACATGCAGGATGACGATAGTGATTTTCTCGTCAATATGTGCCTCTAAGACCGCAGCGGGGTAGAAATTAATGACAGAGTATATTATTCATTCTGCAATTGACTTCACATAAAGAGCACGGAATATTCCCAAAACCGCTACATGGTGCTTCAACTATGTGCGGTGTGCCGAAGATATCAACTTATGGTACAATGCGTCTCCGAAAGCGCAGTCCCAAAACATCCTTGAAGATTTCCATATTCTTGAACCTTCCATATGTAAAATGGTAGCACGTGATGGAGATATGGTGCACTCCATTGTTGCAGTCTTGATTTCATTAGCAGCGTCTAGAAAAACTTCAGGATGCTTTGAGGCAGGATTCAAATGAGCTGAACGAGTTCTGCTTCCCATGTCGAAAATATACACATCGAAAGAGGTGGGAGATTTTGAAAACATCTCCCATTTCAAAAACGCAGATGCATCTTGGTTTTCCAGTGAATTGGATTCTACCAAAACTTCCATACCATCCACTGAAGCTTCCAAAACATCAAAGTAGCGGTAGAGTGTCCCTTCGAAAATCACGGTTGTATGAATCCTAAATTTTCGATTGATGAGGTTAAGATCGCTTTTCTAGCGAAGCAATGAAAGCAACTAGTGTCATCACCACAAACGCCGTCCATCTTAAAGTTGGGTAGGTTGATGGCGGTCTTTGGCTTGTTGATAGGCACCATTCCAAGTGCTTCTACAACACGCCCACCACATAAGGGCCTCATCCACCATACGACTATAAGCCTCTCTAAAACTTTACTTGGTGCGCTCTTCCCCTGCTGCAGAATTCTGGTAGACAGTACGAATGCATCTGTGCTTCTTGTCTCTTCCCGGCCGTGGTACTTGCACTCCGAAGAGCAGGAATACGTAGAACCCCGGTACTTGTGATGCTACCGAAGCTTATGACATACCAGTCCTCGATTACTTGCGCCCCTGTGACCTACCGCAACCCATAGTCTAAAAATGGCTGCAAAATCTGTTCTGTAATGGTCTTTTTGTAAGGCATCCTGGACATATCAGATGCTTCACGTGGTGCTTGCTTGGATGGTTCTGTTTGGAAGACATTTGTATAGCGCTTGCAACCAGGGAGAATTTTAGTGCCCTCCAAATTGGAGAATTGTAAGACAGTGATTCCGGTACCTCTTGTCAATCTTTTCGTCGGGTGACGGCTTTCAGATTCTGTTTCACTTCTTGTGACGAAATTTTCAAGGCACAACGCCAGGAACTCTAACCAAAACAAAGTTTTCATGGGACGGCACCTGGGCTGTACTCCTCGCGTCGCTCATGGAAAGACGCTTCTGAAGAACAGTCGGCCCGTCCTTTTTATGCGAAAAGAAAAATGGCCGTGTTGGTTTGTGTGGGGCTCGTAATCCCGCACTGTACCAAAGACACATACACCTTCCGCATACACCGAACCAATGATCGGCATCATAGAATGCCCTTTTTCAAAGAAGATATCAGAAGTCTTCTTTCCCTCCGCACTCAATCGGCTTATTAACCGATGCACCGGAGCCAATAGCCCATTTGTCTCTCTGCTCCTCACCGTCACGACTGTGATGAGACGAATGTCCACCAAACACATAGCATCAGATGAAAGACCACTCCTCCCTTTTTACGAATTCTTCTGTGTTGCAATCGCACCATAATATGCCTGCGCCTCGAAGTAATCATCATTGATCATCAACGCAGCAGATCGAGGGATGTACGGAATAGTCAACTTCGTGACAAGAGTCTCCCAGTCTTCCAAGTGTTTTGTGCAATATTCGCCGGCCTCCACATCATAGTCACCGTGAAGGATGCGCTGATCATCGCCGGGCCTTCGTGAACAAGAAATACCTCGATTCATTGCCATGGAAGCTGCTTCTCAAAATAGCTCATTCGTGTCACGATACTTCTCTTTAAACATATGAATATCCACAAACGAGGCGCAGTTGTAAA
>JAULBU010011602.1:0-23358 GCA_032358235.1 Odonthalia washingtoniensis
TGCGAAAAGTGAAATATTTAGTACTACGGCGCTTCATCCTTTTCCAAACCGCTAATAATAAACTGATATACCACCCTGCTCATGATGATATTGGCATTGAAGGCCATGTGCTAACGTTGATTCAAATGTGCACAACGAATGATCACATTTGAATTGGTAAATTGAATCACATTCGTTAAATGACGTCATTTTGTTTGCTGTAATGTAATATCTAATCGGAGCTGCCTACATTACTCATCGTCCCCTGTACCAACTGTACCACTTATACATTACTAATATTAATTTCTCCCAAATCCTTTTGAAAATCCCCAAACATTTGAAAAATTGAAAATTACCGTGATGGCCATGAATGGTTTGCCAACTGCCTCCCAAATTCGTCCAAAAAAATTAAAAACCGCCAAAGTTTTATCTTTAGAAATTTTAGAAATTTTTTCTAAGAAGAGCTATACATGTTTCCAAAAGAAACCAAAAACTTTATGAGAAACCAAAACATAAAATCACGCCGTTTTTGATATTTTCCCTCTATGAAAACGTTTTTGATTCGTTTCGGCATCCCATAATTCCTTTGGGGTCCAAAATCACACCATTTTGGGTTTTCCAAAATATTTTGTCCCATTTTGAAAACAAATCTTACTGACGATGGCACTGTTGTCGAAATTTAAGATGCAGACCAATCAATGGCCCAAGGTGATAAAATTTGTGGAAATGATATTTAACCATCCACCATCAGACAAACTGGGGAAAATTGCACCTATATTGTGTTTCACGAGGATGCAAGCCTACACACAGGTTCTAGTTGTGAATCTCGCCGCCGAGATCCACTCGTAACCTTTGGATTTGATAAAGAGGCAAGAATTGGTACATATCACACAGATTCGTGACTCATTTCACAAAATACACAAACATTCAGTGTCCTTTTCAGCTCGAAGACCTGAAAAATCAAGTACACGAAGAAGTGCGAAGCGAGAAATTCAAGAAAGGACGTTTGGAGTTAGAAATTTCGTCTCGGTCGTGAAAAGAGCACGGAGAAGGACTTCAAGTACAAATTCCTCCCTGCAAATTGAAGGAACACTGTATCCCCAGACGAAGTGGACGTCTGTTTTTCAATTGCGAGCTGGAAGGTTCCGGCTGACTACACGGCTCTGTTTTGATATAGATGTGTGGATCTATGAAAAAAGTTCTATCAGTGCATTTACTCTTCTTTTTCTTCCTCATACATCAAAGAATACACCCCTCTACATCAGGAATTATACTCCTAGTGTCAATATCGTCCGTCTCCAGGTGAATATAGTTACTACCTGGATTGAAACTTCCTTGAGATGGCGTGGACCACGACGGGTACTGACTATAATATCGGAATGGTTGTAAAAACATTGAGTTTATGAGGGTCAATACCACTGTAGTGGTACACGCAAGTCTGTTACGCTTATATTGTGATGGAATATTGGAACAGTCAAAAACATTTCTTGCGCACGTGATGCACAACAAACAGGTTTTTGTGTGCAGAATTTTACTGCAGTGAAGTATTAGTGATACACATGCACGTTATTAAATTAAAGTACGGTGGAAGCGGTTCGACGTCGAAGAAATCACATAAGAACCATTGTCGAAGTTGTTGAAAGATGTCCCACACTTGGTTGGATGATTTCTTACTCGAAGATTGTATGAAGTATCACGTAAAGTGATCGACGCGAGCGGTCTCACTAAATAATTAATTGTATTTGGCAATGATTTTAATGTATTTTTCAGGTTGCATGAGGATGCAGATAAACCTAACAATAGTTTTTCAAACGAAAATTCCACTAAAATAAATACAAAAAATACAAAAACAAGACAATTATTCCTCCGAGCTTTCTTGGATAGAACGGGGAGGCATATTTTGGCGCAATGTGAGTACAGAAACATGCAGAAGACAAGACACGTATACAACAGAGAACATAAATACGAACCTAATTTTTGTACAAGTGACAAGGGCTGACACCACTAAATACGAATCAGTAATTGGTCAAACGTGTCTGAATGAAACATAGACAGTTCATTCAGGGCTCCTCAAATAACTTACAGTCAGTTAGAACAAACGGATTCCCACGTGTACGAAATTACTCACTGTCGGTTAGAGAAAACCGACACGTGTTCAAATGACTAAGGGACTTTTTCATTCATAAACTTCATATTCTAGAAAACAAGAAAATACCAGCGAATACCAGACATGAACGGAGTAGAAAAGAGAAAAACGTCTAGCGCAAAAACGGGAAAAGCCATAACATTATCCAAAAAGGAATTATAGTTTCAGAGAAACTAATTCAGGGTTCAGCAGGCTTTCACGAAAGAACGGAGAAGGACTTCACGAAAAAATTCCTCCCCGAAATAGCGGAAACACTATATCCCCACACAAAGGGGACATCAGTTTTTCTGGAAGGTTCCGGCTCATCACACGATGTTATTCGAAGATAGGAGTTTGGATCTTTAGAAAACTTCTATCAGTTCTTTTGCTTTTTTCCTTCCTGATTAATCAACTAATACACTCCTCGATATCAGGAAGTCTACCCCTATCGTCATTGTCGGCCGTGTAGAAGTGATTATTAACATCAGTGTAAATTCTGTGCGGACATCTCTCCAAATTATCTCCCCCTTCATGATCGTTTCCTTATATGCACTAAGGATATCACGCCTGTACGTGTTTACGGTTTTCTTATATGTTTAGACTACTTTGTTTGAGGAGTCCTTTGGTGGTGGTTTCGAATAATGGCTTTTGAGGAGAATTTGATCATCGTTATTTTCTCCTTTATTATCCGTTTCTATTTCTAATGTGTCATTTCTGGGTTCTACTATCTTTTTTGGAATATGCTTATGTGAAATTCCAACGCTTTTTAATTCACTCCCTGGATTTTCCATGATTTTTTTGACGGAAGTCTTTGTGTATGTTAAGTAGTTTTTGGAGGCTGTATTCTCACTAATCTATCTAATTGCCGTTCCCATACTTTCTTCTTTGATAATTCTCCTTTACCGTCATACTGGTTCATATTCCAAAATTTATAACTGCTGAAGGGCTTACTTCCTTCGTGGTTCCTATTGTTACAACTTGTTCCTCATTACGTCATCTTTCTCTCTTTTCCTGATGTAGCTCCAGTAGCCTGTCTGTAGTTTTGATCAATTTCAGTCTCTATTTATTTACATGATGTCCGTACTAATAATTCTTTTCCTTTATTAATTGTCTTGCGGTGCACGATTTTTGTCTTCCTCCTCTATTCTACTCTCATGAAATAGGTGCAGGGTGGATAGATGTGGATCTGAAATTATAGTGGTGCCCACAGTCTGCCTTACTTCACATTCGGTTACAAGTGCCGCAATTAATGCTCGATTCCCCGTAATTCTATCAAGCCTACGTCTTTCGTTTATCATGTACTAGTTTGACGTCTTTGTATGATTCTTAAATCGGAGTAGCGGACTAATGTCTGTTGACAGGTTTTAGATTCCGCTGTATTGTTTGGTATGACGGTCATGTTTGTTCTAATTTATTCAGATCGTGGTGGTCGGGGGAGTAGGTATACTATTCCTGGTACTGCCTGCTTCAGTTTGCCACGTGTGTAAACCCGCGTGTGACTGTTTGACCTGCTGATATTTATAACATCTACGGTGTCATGGTCACCTTGTCAGTACGTACAAGAAAAAGGACACGAATACGATCTCTTAAACAAATTGTTTCAGAAGTTACCTTTCCACCAAAAATCTGGAGTGCAGACAGGCTATTTATCCTGTCCACAATAACTAATGACTTATCCGACTTCAGTGCAATTCTATCTCTGTCATGTCTGCATCATTGCGAGATACCAGTATAATTTCGGTTAACATTTCAAGATTCGAAAGTGACAGAGATCATTCCGAAACCAACTTGATACCGCTCTTTTTCAAATTATTTAACGAACACGATTCTCGATGCAGACATCCCTGGGAGTGTTCATGACGTTTCTGAATTGACTTACTCGAAGCCATAATTCGAGAGTCACATAATTACTAAGACAAAAGTCTGTAAAGTGAACACACCTCCCGCTATTTGTCTGCTCATTACCATCCCTGTTCTTGCGTTGAACTGCGATAACCATTGAGAATCCCAGCGATGAACACCACCTTCTGATTCCAAATGACAGAGGATTTCTGGGTTGGTACCACTTCCATTGTTTTAATAATACGGATATTCCCGTTCCTTATGCATCGCATTTATTTGGACATCGATTATTTCCACTCTTTCCAATATGTCATCCGGTGCAGCCGTTGCCCATTTCACTACACTCCCAGATTTAGTTCCACTTCCTTCCCTCACTTGCGCTGTACCAACAAGGACTGCACTCATATCTGAACAATCAATTCCACGGCACCCTCGGGATGACTTCACCACTTCAACGGAATCATCATCCAGACAGTTTCCACTCCAAGAACTAGCTGATGTAATATTTCTTCACCTCCATCAGGGGGTAGTGATATATGAGACACTTTTTCTGTGCAGATGCAAAATATGACGACATAGTTGATTATAAACGTATTATGTTGAGTTTGAGAAATATTAAAGGTAATTGACGATGTCTGGTTGTGAAGAAGGATATAGTAAACTCAGTTGATGAGAGCTGGTTGTGAATTGGGATCTCGTAATGTTGTGCGCTTATATAGAACATATTATATTGCAATTTTTCACCGAACTCGCTTCAGTTATATCAATTTGATCATCGTTTTTTGTATATGTTATCATAAATGGAACTGTTAATATACTGCGATTTGAAAATGACCTCACTTCAGTTTTTTGACTTTAATGATCGGTTTTTTGTCTTTGTTATCATAACCGGGAATGTTGTTAACATAAACAAAACTGTTGTATGACTTTCTTAACCGAACAGTACTTCTGCAACGACGCAATAATTGTTCTGAGTACAGGTGTGTTGTGCTTACCCTTGATACATTGTAACATATTTTTGCGGGGAAGGAAATACTCGCAAATATTTTCAAATATTTTTCTCCATATGAGGGCCGAAAAATTGCAGAAAATTAAATAATTGATTTTTTGTTGCAAAAAATTAAATATTTAATTTTCTGCAAAAGTTTTCCTCCATACGGAGGAAAATGTTAACATTTCTTCTTTCTTTCCCGACGCCGTGCAGAAAATTAAATATTTAATTTCCAACAATATATACCAGATCAGAACATTATATAAATTTTCCGGGTATAACATCGCGGTACTGCTACCGTTACGTTACTTTCTTCACGTTTGTTCATATCCTTCCACCATAAACATCGGTGATTGCGCCTCTACTAGGATATTACGACCTTCCACAGGCGTTACTATAACTTTGCAGCAACACCTTCAAATTCATCATATCAGCACCATAAACAAATACACACATTAAGTCAACTTAAAAGCAACGCCGTACAATTTGATCATCTCAACAGCAACTTCACACTCCATATATTCTTTTTCATCAACATCAGCCACAAGCAATTTACATCAATTTCAACAATCTACACCCCATTCCCAAACGGTTTTAAATTTTTTTTAACATGGAACTGAGCAAAACAAAACATGTCACCTTCAACCTCTTCTGGAAATTTTTCTACCAGGAAAAACGCAGCCCTTGAATCTGAATTCAGTCGATTTCAACTGTTTTTCTTTATTGACAGTTGCTCTGGTTCATCTTTCAAAGAGAAATTTAATCACAGGAATGTTAACTTCAAGAATTATCTGGAATGGTTGAGGTTCCATGACGACCCTATTTCCAAGCGCATAACAACAAGTTTTAAAAGAAAGACAAATGACAGAAAACTTCTTTGAAACAATCAGTATTCGAGTCTATAGTAGCTAATGATGACAAGGTCCTAGCAGAAATGGGTTCTCAGCAAGTAAGTCAGATAGATCGTCCGTCTCTTGCCATATACACATATGGTTGTAGAGATGAACGCACACTGCAAATGTTCCCTGACTTGTTCACTGACAATTTTACTTCAACTGGGCTCTTAGTTAGTCCAACATTCAGTCACATGATCATCCAGACAACTTGGAAAAGACCTAGACGGAACCCATTCAACATATATATCCCAACAACTTTCGAATGTCTCCTCTTTTACAACAGTATTTCATTGTCTCGGTGAAAATTTCAAGGATATATTCTAATACGTGTAATAGAAATATTCTCAGCATCAAATGTTTCACCGCTACAAGAATAGGGTTCGTTTATCAAACAATTTTCAAGGCGTGGGCAAGACTGGCAACCTCAATATACATTCCTCTATTCAGTACAATGATGACATAGTACATCTTTTACAACTAAAGATTGGAAGTTTTTTCTACAATAAATGATGGCTTTTCTCTAGTTACTCAAGAAAAAATATTTACGGTAGGTGATGAACCAGTTACTATCGAAGAATTGGTGTCCGAACAATCTTGGAAAAGAACAAACAGAGTGGACACAGCATTTTATTACATCGCATCTCCATATTTCACCAACCTACGCAACATGTTGTGCAACATCTCGTTGCACGACCCCGATTCCAGCTTGGAATCAGCTCCGATGCTGAAACATTTCTTTTGTGATCCACAAAGTTTGGAATTGCCGCAATGATTTTTTGGTATACCTGGTCAAGCATCAACATCATTCAACATCAACTCATCATCAAGCTTCAATCAAGCATCAATGTCATCATCAACATCAACATCATTCAACATAAACTCATAACAAAGCGACAACATTATCGAGGTCCGTGTCGTACAAGAACTGGATGGTATCGAATAGATGTCTTAATTCGACAGTATATATGCCTCCTTAATTTTGAGACATCCGAGCCTGAATTTAAAAACTGCAGATATAATACAGTATAGAGGTATCACGTCGAATTGAGCAGTTTCTGAGCCTTTTCTGACATCATCCGTCAATTTTTTTCGATTACCGTGCGGGCATAGTCTAACTTTTAACATTATCTGGATATTCTACTCCTTCTAGACCTTGTACACAAACTACAATGAGATTACATTTTGCTTGCGCGGTACGTCAGATTCCTTTACAGATACATTCGCGTCAGACCAGTTTATTTATAGCGGCGGTTCCACAGCTTTTCTTAATAACCACTGCGGTGTGTATTCCATCCGTCTGCGCGTCACTTTCTCGCTACCAACCACATCGTATACCTGTCCGAGAACGCTCTGCTCATTCCATGTCCGTACCTCGCCTTTATCTATCCCCACCGTGAATATGTTGGCTATACCTCTTTCTGGCACACCGGAGCCGTCGTCGCAAAAATTTACTTAGTATTCAATTTCGTTGTCCTTTCGATATCGGTGTCGTAGTCATAGCCGTATATCTCGTACATGATGCCGTGTCGTGTTCACGGTATGCTTCGATCGGAAGTCTCGTCGATCACGAGTGTCGGTGTATCTGTATATTCATTTCCATCGTGATATTGGCCGTTATTTTATCGTTGACCGTACTCCTGTTGTCTGTACAATTTTGTGCTCCGGAAACCATATTTTTCTCATCGATGCAAGTATCGACATACGATAATCCATGATCGTAATATAACTCGTTTTCTAGATCGTTTTCATATAGCTCATCCGCCAACGTTGATATCCATTGACTTCATCACCTTGTGTAGAGCCATTATGGTCACCTCTGAATGTGCGCATTCCAGATGTCGATATATACGACATCTGATCGTATTTATAGTATAGATGGTGCATATCTACTATCCAGTTGAAATGCGCTCAGCTTGAAGTTCCCATGGAACATGTTGGTGAAGAACGAGTCCTGTGAAATCGGGTTAGATGCATTCGTGTCTGTTTTTCACGTTCAATTCATGACAATACTGTCTTATGAACCTTGTTCTTCCTCTCTATTTTTCTATTTTTGTGCAAAGAGTGCCCTGCTAGCTGCTTCTGGATGATTCCATTTGCTTTGAGAAAGACGTCGAACAATTTTTAGCATAATTCTGGGTCTGTTCGAAATCTTTTGGGTTCCCGTGGTGGTAAATCCACTCGTTTCCAATTAATTCCATCATTTCATCCGCACCCCGCGAATACGGCACCACTCTCTCCCTGTACCTCGTACCTACGTGGATGATATCAAGCACATAGTATTTCCCCTCTTTTATATATAATACTGTAAAATCTGCCTATATTTCCTCATTGAAAGACTGATTCGTATTAGTCAACTATATGCTTTTTTGAATTATGACGCTGGCTGCTTGAGATGCATATATTGCATGCTTCATATACTTTGTCGCAATCCTCATGCAATTTTTGGGATTTCATGTCCGTACCCATGAATATGAGCTTCATCTTTCCCGGCCTCGCATGCGCGAGACGATGAACCGTTATCACTTTCGCCACCTCTCATCTATCCATACTGTTTCCCACCATCCTTTTTACTTTCGGATTTTCATGTGGTATTATATTAAACTGATGCGTTCTTTCCCATCTTGATCCTGTGCCATGTTTATGAAAACCGAACGTTGGCTGTAATCCGTTTTCCGCTGGAAGGTTATCATGGCTTGTTCGAATGGGTTGAGCGTGTCGGCGTATCTTTTTTCATCAAGTACCACTATCAGAGGGGACTATACATCTACTAAAGCGAGCGTCATAAGCGCAAGCTTACTATTCAAATCCTTAATCAAATCGCAAGCACAGTTTATGGATCTGACATCTGAGAATTTGGTTCCCCATCCATGAGTATACCTTTCTCTATGCTCCCGTAGCTTAAAAGGAATCTGTACTGATTCACACAGTTCGGCTTCATAAATGATCCCCCTGTCGAAGCTGGTGCATCTTCGTCCAGCACTTGGTTGGGGTCCATGCAGAATCTTACTTCCCTCGGGCGAAAAACAAGGTAACTTTCCTCCCTTTACCTTTCCTGTAGTCTACCTGAGATTTTCCTTCCTGTACGTTCATGTATCTTTGCTCTTCGTCTTTCTTCATCATATCAATGCACTCGGGTCTTTCCTTAAACCAATGACCAGTTTCTCCGCACGTCTTGCACGCATTTTATGACTTCATCTTTCAAATTCAGTCTCATTTTCTTTGACGTACATATAGGTCAGAATTACGCTTCTCAATAATTGATGCATTTATGTTTGTTTTACCATCTGTGATAGGTTCCGACCTGATTTGTTATGATGACTGCGCTGCGTCTTGCAGGTTAAAAATACGTGCAGGTATTTTTTATTTACTTACCAATGTTGCTTTGAGCTTATCTTGCGCGTTCCCTATCGTCGTATTATCTTTAAATCTCATGCAATCCATCAGATTGGCTTTTAGAGCTGCATATGCTTCATCTCTTAGTGACAAATCGATACATCTGTTGTAAACATCTATTGATCATCCATATTCATCGTCTGAACAATCGCGATATACCACTGTGCTAGTTACACCCGTACTGAACGAACATAGGTTCATAAGGTTCGCGATGTGGCTCCCTGTTGTAGCTTATGAGAAGGTCATTGGACCCATAATTTTGCAGGTTGCTGGATTTTGATTGACTACAACTATGTTGGATACCCTTCATATTACAGAAGCGACCAAAGATTGAGTTCAGTCAGTTGTAGAGGTAATTTCAGGAGAAGCTGTTCCTTGAGATCTCCTTCTTTTTCTTTCTGCATTCAATTTCCCTTCCTTTATCCGTGCTCACAGCCATATATCAGACACCGGAAACGTTCGCGAACGTCCTCTGTAGTCTTATACCCACTCGTTAGTATGCCACTCTCATTATACGTATATGCAAGTACATCTCTGTGCTTCCGCCTTGGCCTCCGTGCCAGTTCATTATGCAGATCATATATTACTTTTAATAGTATCTCTCGTCGTAATCAACTGGATAGACCTGCCGATTTAATTAATGTGTCTATCATTACCGCTCCATGTAAAAGGTGTCATTGATGAACTATACAGGTATACAACTGTACAGTTATCATACCTGACAAGTGCAGTCACTATCAGAAAAGAATATTTAATGTGAAAAAAACGATTTATTTTTCTGTATCATACTGCTCTTTTCCTCTGCATGCATTGAACTCCGCGGTATTTTGATACTGGTGAGAAGAGATTCATTACTTGGGCATCTCACCTCAACAATTTTCTTAGATTCTGCAATTTTATTCAATTGATGTTGATTTTTTCCCAATTTGTGGACAGAAAATCTGTCCTCCTGCATTCCTTCTTTCGGTGTCTTGATCCATTAGTCCGCACTATCAAATAAAATATCCTCCAACAACGCTGTAGTATCCACGATTTGAGTACATAGCATAATGTAATCTTTATTTAGAAGGTCCTGTACAGGGAATCGTCGATGCTCTGGCACCACAAGTTGTAATATAACATGCACCTATTGACTAACAGTCTGCACGTCATTTAAAACTACGGCAGATCCAGCTTTTGTTCCCATCAAGTTGTTCACTTAAAGGAGTCTGCTAACTTTACAAAAGTTTTCAAGAGAATCGTATCTATTGATTCATTACGAGGCGTGGTAGACGAAATTGTCCATCATTCTTGCTGTCATCGGACAGTACACTGTATTGTTCTGACAGAACTCAGAATACGGATTTGACGGGATTTGACATATTGAACTTCATATCGGCCCATTAATCGAAGAGTGCGAGTTTGAATGATTCCCCTTCATGGAGATGGCGGCGTGTCCTCTTCCGGATGTCCTTTTCTGACGAATTGTGAGTTTTTCGTACGTCATTTTATCGATGATAGGACGGCGGTGGCGTAACTGGTTCCGATTTGGAATTAGACTCTCTTTATTACATAGCTCACATAATTGGGAAGCTATTTAGACGAAATATTCAAATTTTGGAAGCAATGTATTTCCAATTTTCAAAATGATATTTTCAAAAATTTCAAACGGATTAATTTTACTGTTCCATTCATAAAGTTTGAATCACCGTTAGATTTCCGTTTAAATTGAGAGGTTACCACGATAACAGATCGGATTTTACTCCAAATGTTTTCAAATAATGGGGTACCATTTAGAGGGTTTGACTGCAAAGTTGAATATCAGTAGGTGAAAGTATACATAGTTGACTTATGGACGGTGCAAGCGAGGATATTCAATATTCTTACGATGAAAACAATGATGAAGTTTAAATTCAGTGCGATGGGGAGTTTTTTTCACTGTACTAAGTATGTTATTTACCCGTACTGATAATGTCTAAAACTTTTTGTTCGAAGATTCACCGTACTGAATTGTCACGAGAACTCCTGAAAATGTTCCAACCGCTCGTAAATTATAATTTACTGTATGGATGTCGCACTTTGCTCATGTCAGCTCCTCACCGATGACGCACCTTACGAGGTCAACAATTCACCATTCTAGGAACACAGAACGAAACAGAGAGAAGCGAAAACGTGCGCTGATAAAAAGCCAATTAGTGATCATATCCATGTTTTATAAGAGGGTGAGGCAGTCTCCCTCCATTATGGAAAAGTTGACATCGATTATCTGATTTAATTTATTGAATTGTATCCGAATTGTTTCCTCACTAATTATCATACGAAAATAACCAATCTATTTCAATCCTCTCTTTTTTGGATCTCAGATTGATATCTTCCTCCGGAACTCCCTTTCGAAATCCCTATATTGGTACTTACACATCACAGATCTGCTATTAGCTACGGTATTGATCGTGATTCCACCAAATTTAGTTTCGTCATATCCCCAAATATGCCCATTCATGGTAACAAATTCAGACTCTATATGCACTTCGTAAGTTTGCCCGACCATATACGCATTATTTGAGAGCGATTTTTCTTACTCCTCCGCTCCCTCTCTTGTCATGTATATGATATCTGTATCATCCTCCTCTTCATTTCTTATCCATCTAGCATCATGCTCCTCATCTGAGCTTACTGCCATGGCTATGACTGCCACCAGATCTTCTACTGTTAATAATTCCTGATGATGTTCGATCTTCAGTTTTTTAATAGCTTCCGTAACCTCTTATCTACTATGTTTGGTATTTTCTCTACGATCTTTCCCACAAACAAAACAACTCTTCACGGCCCTTATCCAAATTGGCGCTTCAACGTTTTCTGAAAGGTTGTGATGCCGTGGTTTTTTCTGGATCGAACTTGTGGTATTTAACTTCCCTTTTTTCATCACTACCATATGAATTGCAGAAGGAATAATGCGCTTCTTCTTTGTCATCTGCATATTTCAGGATGCAATCCAGACTACTTCCGGATTGATCAGGCCTTCGCGTAAGTGGTTGGTAACTAGATTTACTGTATGCTGTCTTCTTCAGTACATGCGGTCATGGAAGGTATATTCAGACTACTGTTAGAAATCCTCGTACACAGGCTTTATAAGCTGAATGTCAACGTTAGTAAGTAATCAATCTCTCAAGAAGACGTCAGTGTGGTACGTACTATCAAGTTCGCTTTGAAGAGTACGTAATTTAGCAACAAATCTCCTAAAACCATTAACCTCGGACTCGGAATGATCATCAACCATGGATTGAGACAGAATCATCGTATTCCACCTAGTTAATATGCTGGATTTCTTTTCTTCACTATTATACCATCCGCCCATTTTCTTCATCGTATAATCCAAATCCTCACAACCCTCTATTTTATTAGCAAAGAAATTGGAAGCGTCCTTTCTCAATTTTACTGAGATTGACCTCCTTTTTTCGGCTTTGATGGTCTCACACACCTCCCATAATGTCTTGATGATATTTATACGTTTGTAGAGATCTTCTTCCCAGTTTTCATAGAACGTTGACTCCTCCACAGCGGATCGCATGAGGCTGTTCATTACGTGTCCTATTCTTCTGTCTTCTGATCGGTTACATCCTTCGGAATCCTTGCCCCTATCCGGTGGGGCTTTTCTTCTCTATGTACCTTCTTTATTATCGTCGGGGTCGTCGTCATTATCCCCATCAGGAGGCCCCCCATCTTGGATTTTTCTTATGGAGGAAGTTTTGGTTGTCACTCATGCTGGCTTTTCTTTTCTTTCTTTGCATGTAGATAAGGCGATACTCCAAGTTGTGTCATTTTCGATTTAACGGAGGCCATGGGGTTGTACAAAGTGTCCCGTCAATCTTTAAATGCCTTTTTCTTTTTCTGTCTCTGCATCCTGGAGTGGTGTCTGGTGTAGGGGCAAATTCCTTTTTCATTTCTTTCTGAGGAAGTATCTGGGATTATGTTGGTTCGATTCCTGCTGGGATGTGGTCTGTTCTATATATTATTTATATTATGTTTATTGTTGTCAGCATGCGATAGCAGGTTAATGTTCTTCGTAGTTCGTGAAGTGCGGCCTATGATCTAATCCATCATACAATTATGTATCCTTATGGGAAGTCGATGTTAGTAATAAGTAAATACCTTCGTCGAATCTGGAATCTAAATCGACGGTAGATGGTTACACAGCAATTTCATGGGGAACAACTTTGCTCTTCATGCAGTCGATTAGACAGCTTAGGCGTTTTGGGTCGTATTTATCTTTCATAATCTGTTCTCACCTTATCGGTATGATGTGAAATGATGTCTCGAATGTCGTTGGTTAATATGAAATCTGATTACCTTCTCTTTATCATTTCTGCCGTCCTGTTACTGCGGGGTATGTATACCGGAATTAAGTTAAATTCCAGTCTGTAAAATATAAACAAACTGTCATAAATCCTTCAGTAGTAAATATAGAATTGATAAATTAGACTATTCTTCTAATTTCAGGACGTGTAACTGAGTGGTTCATTTGATGATTGAATAGTGATTCTTCCGCTATTAGAAACGTGTAACAAAGTGGTTCACTGCTTTCGGGTGCACCGTACACTGTCTTTCTTGAACTTTTTAAAACCCCCTTCCAAAATACTATGTAGTATGATCACCTTACAAAACGTTGTACCCTGTATTTCGAGATTGTATAAACGTTTTTCAAAATGCTGCATACTGCAACGTTATGACTGGTATTTTCACGCTTTCTTTATACGCAACTACCTACTATTGTTGTCTCTACTATTAATTTCCATTGTCACCCTTTATCATTTTATTTGTCGTTCTACGCCACTCACCTTAATCCGTTGTTCTTTTCTTTAATCTCTCCATCCTTATGTAACTATTTTCTTCGTCGCATCTCAAAATTCCCGCATCTCCACATCATCGCATATAAATGTCACTATAGTATTGTCACAGCATAACATCATCACCTGTAACAATTTCCTATAATCAATTCCATTCATAACATCATCACACATAACAAGTCACTTATAACATGATCACCGTATAACAATCATGACACATGAAAATATCATGACCTGATCCCAAAATAAAAATCATCACACATAACAACGTCATAAGCTGATCTCGACATAACAATCGTCACACAACGTACCATCTCGATATGTATCACATCGTCAGTAGAAAACTGTTACTAACATGAAACTCCCTTTTCGAAGCAATTGTGATTCATTTAGCTATTTCATGGCTACTTATAGACTTTTACACAATACAGGAATCCCAAACTTTGAATGTTATTTTCTTAACAAATTCAATAATGGGGATGTAGTAGGGAAAATACTACAGAAATCTTGACATGGTCTTACCTTTTGCTGCAGGTTTCATAGATAGTGTTACAGGTTACCAGGATGAAGCACCTCTGACAAAGATAACTACCCTTTACTCAGATAATATGTTATCTTTACTCACAAAATAAATGGCTGGTCATAATTCGCAATCAATAACATCGACACAAAAATAGGCAATATGAAACAACTTAACATCTCCACATTAGGTCCCCATTGGACCCATGGAATATATATATATATACTGAAGTTTCATCTCGCGGATCGCAGGAAAGTCTAAACGCGGGACGTATTCGAGGTCAGAATGTGGGGTTAGTGTTGATGTACTGGTGGCGGAATAGTATATGGTTTCTAAGCGGTAATTACACCAGCAGACTGACACTAGTACCCTGTCATGGATTAATTTCTTTGCGTATATACAAGGGTCGAAGGCGACACAGTTCGTGTCCCTTTTTTAGCTCCAGTCGCATCTGAATGGAGATGCCACGTGGGTTCTCTTTTAGTCCAGGGGACGGTTTTAGTCGTCCGTGGGCATTCTTGTGATGCATATTCCCTTCACCGGTATTATTTCCTTGTTTGAATTAAAAGTGTGGATGCGAAGTAATTCCGTTGTCTTTATTAATGTCTACCTCTTCTCTAGTCCGGATGTCGTATTTTATTTCAACAACGACATCGATCTGATTGGTCATGACACGTTTATTAGAATTACACTGTTAGTAAAATAATCCGATTGGGTATAATACGTGTATCAGATCTCCACTGTTAGTAAATTCAAAGCAGTGGAAATTTGATCAAATTCTGAATTTAGACAGGCTGGGAAATCACCAAGCAGTGTGGCGGATAATTCATTCACGATAAATGCGTTTGGATGTTGCAGAACTACAACGCAATCCCACACATGCGCCTCTTCCAAATCATTCGATTTGATACTCCAACCACTTTTGTTTCGTGTGATTGTCTCGTCCAATAATTTTTGAGTTACACGTGTAGCTTTATTTCCAAATACTGTGAATTAATTCAAGAATAATTTTTCAATCAAAATCATAAAACGATTATATGACCATTTGCGTGACTCTGCTACCCTTGTGCCGCATACAGTGTAATGATGTGGGGCTATGAATTTTTATACGTATTCACCGTCCGAATCGTTAAATTTTGTGCAGTTAGTTTTACGTAAATGTGCCCTGTTGTCTCTAATGGATCACGGTCCTTGTTTTACTGGGTTACTGTTTTTCATCCCTTTCAGCTTTATCGCCTTTCTCGTACCTGCTTCCGGCTGTTTGCACCCACCTTGTACTATATATGCGATGAGGTATTCTTTTTTGATTTTATGTCACTTCCCCTTCTCGTTCGTTCTTATCAACTCCTCATCCCCCCTCCGTTTATCAATTAGACTCGTCATCCTTATATCAATACCAACTTTATATCAAAACAACTCTAATCTTCAACGTCATCATTCATTCATTTTTACCACGTCTCATACTTGCTCGTCCTCTTTATCTTTACATCACGGACAACTCTACTTTTCAACGTCATCTTTCATCAATACCTTTCTGTCTTTGTATTACTTCTCAACTCATCCAATCCTTTCTAGGCTTCCTAACCCATCTCCGTGCTACTTCTTTGGGTCATAATTGTAGCTTCGTCTCTAAGTCACAGAGCAACTAAACTTGTTGACATCGTACCTTTGTCATTAAGTTACGGAATAAATAGTTTGTCGACTACATTCGCATACACGTATTAATTTCTGACTACTACTCATGACTTTACCGACCCTTTTTATGTATTGCGCCTAATAGAGGATTAACTTTTCCTATGAAGAGAGTTCTCTGAGAGACTTGACTTAAATCGTCTGGTCTTCACTCATCACTCTAGCTAATATTTTATATACTCTCCCCTCTTCCCCATACCTCGTCTCTTTTGAACTACATTTGAGGATCAACTTAACTTGCGAGTTAGTAGTAATAATCATCATAAAAAGAAGTCATCACCATCATCATTATCATCACAAATAATTATCAACCAAAATAAATCATCTAATTTATATATATCAAATATATATCAATATCAATTTTTATCATGAATCTTTATTAGATAAGTTTTTTAAGCTTTTAGTTTTAAAAAAGAAACAAAATAAGAATAATAAGAATAATAAGAATAATAAGAATAAGAATAAGAATCAATATAACAATAAGAATCAATTTAATAATAATAAATATAATATTATTATAAATGATATAAAAATAAGTAAATAAATATATATATATATATATATATATGGAATATTTAAATAATATTAATATTAATAGTACTAATACTAATAATAATAATACTAATAATAATATCATATGATATAATATATATATATATATATTGAGGTTTATTCATATTTTGGTATTCACAAAATATTTCAACAATATTAACACAAAATTCATGTACTAAGCGGTATAATGTTCAACTAATCAGTTTTAGAACATCTTAACTTTGCACAAGTAAGTTTTGGTATTCTGAAAAGTGTGTGAGTAGGACAGGTAAATTGAAGTAAAGAATCCCTCCTGTAAATATTTCCCACCGACCTAAACAGAGGTGTTGAAGAAATTCTTGCAAAATATTACAAGTGGGATTCCTGACACGGTGTTTTGTCCGAAAAATCACTTGAAGAATACAACTTTCTCCGATTTATCTTTAATTTGTCAATATTTCTTGCATTGAGCAGAGTATTCTGACAATTCAATTTCTCTTTATTCTATTTTTTATTGGTATTTACAGTGTAAAATAACTATACTTTGAACAGGGATTGGTCAATTGAAGAAGACCTTCTAGAAAAACCATCAATCCCCCAAACACAATCTTCCAAAACAGTAAATTTATTCTACCGAAAGATACAGGACATAGTATAACTTAAGATATTATACCATCATAAATAATAAATAACCCTCGTAGTACCCATATTGACAAGATAAATAATAAATTAACTCAAAGAACAACATTAAACACAGCTGATCGAATTTTAAAACCACTTCGCACCAATTTCTTTCCGATTAAACATCACCCAGAACTATTTCGCATCGACAGTAAAAAAAAATGCCTTTCTCTTGCAACGTATGCAAAATCGGTACAAAATTTCGAACAGTATTCAACACACATTTTTCATCTCCAAAACACTCTGATTCAATTTCTCGTCACTTGCCTACCAATAGTACGTTCAGAACTTATTGCCAGTTTTGTATCAATTAATGTTCCATTGATAATTTCAAGTCGCATTTATCTGGAAAAAACATCAAAAGAAATTTGGAAGCTTCACTGAAAATTAATAAATAAAAAATAAAACATGTCTTCTACTCCCCGTATGTCAGAGAATAGTGATAATTCTACTCCTTCACTTCACCCATATATGAACTACTTGGATATAGTCAAGAATATTTCAAATAAAAATCAGAAGAATCTTATTGATGCATTATCCAAATACTCCAATTCCAAATTAGCAGGAAAGAATTACTCGATGTACTATGTGAATATATAAGTGCTTAAATGTTGTTTTATCCCGAGATTACTTCCAATCTGTTCATATATCGTTACATAGTGTCCTTCTTGGAACAGAAGAACATTCCGGTTCCGAAATATACGCCAAAAGGTATTATGCTCATGGTAGCCCATACTTTATGCAAAGGTTCAAATCCTCATGCTTCTTTACGCTTTATCTCCAACGCTTACAATAATCGTCATTCACCAACTAAGAACGATAAAATTGAGATGGAAAGCAAGCAAGACAACGGCATTAAGATTCTTTTTGAAAGATATTCTGGCGCCACAAAAAAGTTCACAGGTGACGAAAGTTTGAATGATTTTCTAACTAAATATAGATATGCGCTTAGAGACTTCAAAATTCCATGTAATAATTCTGTACAATATGTCCATCTTCTTCTAAAAGATGACGCTCTATTATTCCAGCACGAAAACTTGGAAAATTGCAAAACACTCAATGAATATATTTCCATGCTTGAAGAAGGATTCAATACTCCATCAAAAAAGTTCATGAATTATGGAACTTTTCAAAATACTCTTGTCACGCGATTCATGACTGATAATACTACACTCATCGAAGAGTTGAATATGGTCCATTCATTCATTCTAAATAATGCACATCGTGCACCTAAACCATACCGTAATTATTTCACAAAGGTTGGTTACCTTCGTCGTGCAGTTTCTGGTGAGCAATGGGCTAGTGAAATTCTGTGCACTACTACTAATTATGATATTACTTACTCGTAATTAATTGCAAAACGTCATGGCGCTATTCGAGCTCAAGAAGAGGAACATTTAGCAATTAGGAATGACAAAAACTCAGCCAATAACACAGAAAGTACAAACCTTCATTTCCTTCCACCCTAGAACCTCCGAAGCCTATTACCACTCTATTCACACATTTCGTCCATACTATCGCGAACCAGCAATTTTATATAATAGGTACAGTGAAAGCCTTCATAATATTCTTTCTTCCATCACTGAAACATCTTCACAATTAATTGAGTCAGAAGTACTACTTACTGACATTCTCAAACCTTTGGACTGCCGTAAAAATATGCCTGAATTTGCACCAGCAATATTGAACGAAATAGACAATCTCGTCGCACGTAATACTTGGAAAATAGTTCCTAAATCATCCGTTCCTAAGGATACAAACGTTCTAAATTGTCGAATTTTTTTAGCAATTGAGAATACTGAAATTAATAACCCAAGTTATAAGACTCGTCTCGTTGAACAAGGACATAAAGACTCAGATAAATCATACATTGTTCACTCTAGTACAAACCTTCTACATTCATCCATTAAAATTATAGCTTCCGCTACTGCCATTAAAGAATTTAAAATTTGCAGTCATGATGCAACTCAAGCATACATACAGTCATCAGAACCATTAATTGGGAAAGTACATATCAAGCCTTGTAAAGGATTAAATTTTTCAGATTTGGAATTAATTCACCCTATTTATGGTTTGACAGAATCTAATGACTATTGGGATCGTACGGCGAAAACTCTTGTAGAAATTGATCTCGAAATGACACCTTGCCTTTCCGACCACTCCCTATATTATAAAATCACGGATGATGGTAAACTAGATGAACTTCTTGGATCTTACGTAGATGACCACTTACATGCTGGAAAAGCCCGATTCAAAAAAAACATACTCATAAGACTCTTCGAACCTTCATTTGTCGTGCACGTATACATGGAAATGTTACATTTGCTGGAATTGACCTCTACAAAACTAATACATTTTATATTGTGCAATCAAAATACATACATAATCTTAAACCACTGCTATTTGAAGCAAAATTCTCAGATCTATGTAGTGCTCGAGTTAAAATATCCTGGATCAGCAACACTAGATCTAATATTTGTTTTCCTACAAGTACTCTATCTCAAACAACAGAAAATACTTTTAATCAAGACTCAGTAAAATTAATTAATAAGGTTATTCCTCATCTCAGGAAAACATCTACGTTACGAATGAAATTTCCAAAGCGGGATGAAAATTCTCCGCATTTACGGATTTTCAGTGATTCTTCGTTTGCCAACAACTCCGATCTCACATCGAAAATTGGTTATGCTGTTTTAGTGTGCGACTGAAATGATAATTGCCATATTCTAAATTACACAAGGAATGAATGTAAAATAGTAGTTCGTACTTTTCTAGCTGCTGAAATATTTGCTTTCTCTGCTGTCTTGTATTATGTATATACTCTTCGTCTAGATTTGGAAAATATTTACAATAGTCATTTACCTATTCAGATGATTACTGATTCAAAATGACTGTTCGATGCTATAACAAAGGCCAGTTATTTTGAAGAAAAACTTTTCATGATTGATGTAACATGCTTGTGAAATGGTTTTAAGAAAGAGGAAATCACAATTGTTGGATTCATACGCACTGAAAATATTCCTGCTGATCATTTAACCAAACGAACAAGTTCAACATCACTTTCCATAATTTTTGAGAAAGATATGTGTAACTTTCCTATTGAACAATGAGTATACCTTTCTCGCGACCGTCTCGACTGTAAAATCAGGGACTATACGTTTGCCTCTAAGTCACAGAGCAACCAAACCTGTCGACATTGTACCTTTGTCACTAAGTCACGGAACAAATAGTGTATCGACTACAGTCGCGTGCACGTATTAATTTCTGACTACTACTCATTACGTTCCCGACATTTTTAGTTTTTGTGCGCCGAATAGAGGCCTTTTCCCTATAAAGAAAGTTCTCTGAACGACTTTACTTAACTCGTCTGGTCCTCACTCATCACTCTAACTAATAATTTATATACTCTTTCCTCTCCCTCATACCTCGTCTCTCTTGAACGACAATAATGAGGAGTCACCGCGAATTGATGGATCAATTCGACATTCCGGCGGTCTACTTTCTTTTTATATAGCCCATCTTTTTGATTGGATAGTGAAATTATTAGTTGACATAAATTTCTAGACCAGGGATGTTGTTTTGAAGACAGCTTTGGTAAGTGAGTCTGCTGGATTCGTTTCCCAGAGATCTAGGCTATGCGATCCAATTACCCAAAATCATAATCTTGACTTAGTTTCATACATCGATCTGGAAACGGCGTTTCAATGTTTGTCCATCTTTCGCCACAACATTTAACACCGTCTTATTATCAATAATGACTTCCAATCTCATCTTTCTACCTAAAATCTCCTCAACCAGGTCCTCTCCGATGAATGAATAGTCAAATTCCAGTACGAGGTCCTGAATTTCGGCAGCCATCACTAGTCTCGCTATCCTCTGCACTTATTGCTTCCAAAAGGAATGATGTTGCAATTATTATGGCTGTCGACCATCATTATGGCATAGCCCAGCAGATTTTTCATTCCTTCAATGTTGGCAAAAGAATCGTCAGTCAGAAGAACGAGTCGTGTGGTGCTTAAATCCAGTTGTGCGAAATTGAGGCCTTGATCCTTAGTCTCTTTCAAAACTTGGTTTCTTTTCTAGCGACTTATACTCATTGTCAGTTGTTGATTGGTTCCCCGGTGCTACCACTCGGGTGGTAGCGCAGATATCTGGGTGATTATTCACACCCACATATTTCTCTAGGGTCCTCTTGGTAGTGAACTGTTTTTGGCATGTTGCTATTTCCAGTTTTTCGATCTTGTCAGTTTTGGGAGATAGAGAATTTGCGGCTGTTCAAATTTGAGGAGGTGGAGGAGGTGGTGTTAAGGCCGTCGAAGTATGTCTGTTTTTGGACAAGACTGTGCAGGTTTTGCCCCTAAAGTTCCGTGATGCTCGCTCTTCTTCCTCCAGACCCTGGTGGGTTCCAAAGCGTACAGAATCATCCAACTGCAAAAGGATCAACTTCCAATAAGTCCGGTGATTGGTCTCCCGTGTTGTGCGGAATCAACACACAAGGGTCGGATCTTTCTCGTCCCATCTTCAAGGTGTTAAGGTGGTGCGACGGGTAGGTCAAGTACCAGTTCAATTCCGATTCTGGGATTCCGTACAATGGCTTAACCACCGCCAGCACTTAACCAAGTTGTAAACCAAGTTCTGGTGGTCCTCGGATTTAAACGTTTCTGTCCAATTTTAATATAACTAGGTTACTACCTATTCAGATTCATCGCTCACTCTAAGCATTGATGCGATCAAGGAAGGAAAGGAAGAGGAATAATAGAAGCTACCGAAAAGACGAGATCATGGACGGTATCATGGACGGTATCATTATTAACAAAAAGGGTAAAAGGAAGAACCCAATGATGAAATTTCGGTGTGATATTATACGTGTACGAAAAGGAAAAATTTAGATACTTTAGCATAATCTTGCGATAATTTAATAGTGTATATATACATGTGGCACCACCTTCCCCGTATCATTTTGCATATGTTATACTTTTTTCTCTGAAGCCAGGGACGCATGAATAATAATAAACGAGGACAACTTCATACCAAAATCCGAGATCCAACCCAACCTGTATACCGACATTAAGCGGTTTCTCCCAGGGGACAGATTCTGACAAAAACATCAACCAAGTCCGCGGTACGTGAAAGCAGTAGGCGTGAAACAAGTACGGGGATGTCAGCATTCTTTGCAACACCCATATCCAGACCACGGAATAAGGGTCGGCTGTGTACACCACACTAATTCGGGTCTACGATCTTACTACTCCCGTACGTAGATACGAAGGTATAGTAGATAAGGAAAATGGAACTTGTAATACACGAATGACAATATAACTGTGAATATATTTAACTGTAAGATACATATATATATAATAAACTAACACGGGAAAACATCAGGAGGACAGATACCAGGGTTAGGGCTTGCCAGAGGGTAAGGATAGGGACTAAAACCATAACACTAATAGATTTCAATGCAAAATTACAAGAAGGATAGAATAGCCCTCCAACAGTTATAACTTTTGGAAAAATGTGGAGGTATGGCCGACAATGGTGACAGCTCCACAAAAAGAACTATAGTCCCCAGAGTTTCGGATTGATAAGTTGGAATTCCCACTCAAAAGCCAACGGAAGAACATAGCCCACCCCTAAAAACCACCTTAAAGACTCAAACCAGTATGGCAACTTCAGCAGGCCTTAGTGAAAATCTTAAAACCTAAACCAAAAAAGGCCAGCGGGACACAACCACAAAGATAGACAGGGCCCATAGATGGGGAAGACATGATGTGGAAGTGCGGGAAGAATGTTGCTCAACGGTGCAGCGTTCTGATCGAGGCGAAGAGAGTTGACTGTGAGTCCTGACCGGTCGCCATCTGCTCGCTGCAGTGGCCGACGGTCGTGTA
>JAULBU010011613.1:0-23346 GCA_032358235.1 Odonthalia washingtoniensis
CGGTTGCTGAATATCCCTTCTCGGCTTGGTTCAATGAACGGGACCAATACCCGATAGGTTTTCGTTCCCCATCTTGGAGGGATTGAAATTGTGCACAGCCTACTCGGTAGTTGTTTGCGTCCGTGTCGATGGAATACGGGAGGTTTAGCTGAGGTAACGCCAGTATAGGCTGGGTGCAAACAGCCTCTATCAAACAGTGGAAGGATTGGAGTTTTTCCTTATTCAGTTCGAATGAGTCGGGGTTATTCTTCCTAAACAGTTAGTTCAATTTTGACGCTGTGTCATTGAAGCTTGGTATGAACCGTCTGTAGACATTGCACAGTCCGAGGAAGGATCGTAATTCCATCTTTGACGTTGGTGGCTTTCCTTTACGGAGGGATTCCGTGTTTGTTCGATCTATTTCCAGTTCACCTGGTTTGATGACGTGACCGAGGTACTAGACGGTACTCGTAAAGAATTGTCACTTATTGATTTTCAAGGAGACATCGACTGCTGCGAGGCAGGTTAAGATTTCGTCCACATGCTTGATCTGTTCCTCCACCGACTTGGAGTGGAGTATATAATGACGTCGTCGAGGTATATCAGACAAGTCTTCCACTTGTACTTGGTTAGGATGAGACCTAACGCGCGTTGAAATGTTGAGGGAGCGTTTGTGAGCCTGAATGACATTTGGTTGTATTGATGCGTACCCGCGTGGAATTATTAATATGACACTTTTGTCATATTATGAAGACAAGTCATTTATTACGTCACACCCGTTTGCATATAATTAAAATGTATCTACTACGTCCGTTGATTTAATATCGTCCCCTCACAACATATTATTACTTGGCAAGTAGTAATAGTCTCATTTGGAATGACGTGTAATTAGTTATTAATTGTACTGTTCTATAATGTCGCTGCTATTTAAGCAGCTAATGCTATACGTTGTTATATAAATAATAAGGATACGCACTGTGGCTGACTGTAGCTGTCGGTCGGTATTTTGTTTTTTGTTGTCCTTTCAAAACCACCCTTCTTCTTCAATCTTCGAAGCGGATGTGACTTCTTAAATAGTAAAGGGAGTGCACGAGAATGCATTCTAAGTGAGCCTGAAGCCTGCACAATTATCGTTCAGTAGTCAGGTACGCATGTATGCATATGCATGAGAAGGCATTCTCATTCAGCCTGACTACTACACAACTGCCGTACTGTAGTCAGGTACGCATGGTTGCAATACATTCTATGTATTGCATTTTAACCAATCCCTGATGACCTTGGTGTACAGTAGTAAGGTTTAGGAGAAACCTGATTCTGTAATGTCACAAAGGAATATATTGGGCCTCGATGGTCTGTTGCACAGCAGTAGACTACACGCACTCAAACTCGGTGAAAAATTTCTTTTCAAAATTACCCTCGGTTCTCCGTTCCTGTTTATTCGATCTTCTCAGAGAGTTCTACGTTCTTGTATTCTAACCTGGTCTTTGCTTATTTTTAGTTATGGGCCCAGCGACTCCACATAGCGGTATCTCTCGCCCTAAGTTCTCTTGGGAAACTAAGTCTGCGCCATGAACAGACGGCAAGAGTGACCAGGAAGAATATAATGACGATGTTAAGTTATGGGGAGCTTTTCACGATGCACTTCCACAAAACAACAGCAACAGGATTCTGCATGAGCTACGGGTCATTATCCTCAAGTCCCAGCTCTATGAAAGAGCTAAATATCTCTGTTCTGGAATCTCCAACGAGCAACTCCTAAGTGAAAATGGTGTGAAATTAATAGTAGAAGCTATTTATCAGCGGGATGCTCTCACTGTAGTCAGTGACGCGTTCAAGTCGTTCAACCTACTATGGAATACACGCCGCGAAGGAAGCGAGTCCTTGAAGAACTTCGAGTCTCATTTTTCAGCACAAGTCGCGAAGTTTAACTCAATATATACTACAACAAAGCTGCCTGAATGTATAACGGACCTTATGATGAAGTCTAATTCAGAAATTGACGACAAACAACGTGTGTCTGTTATGGCTGCAACGGCTCCTTCTGATCCAAGCCTCAATTGACAATAATCGAACGACCAATTTCTTGCTTCCATCACGTATAATTCAGTAGCTTCAGTGATAAAACAGTGTGATAAATCTTAAAAATCGAATAACGAAAGTGTTTATCTCCTTGCCAGCGCTACAGAAATGAACAGTCATTCAATAATCAAAATAGTGGCAATAATGGAAGGGCTAGATCATTTCGTGCAGAATATGATGCCCTAAAAATGAAGCACCCATGAAACCAATGCGGAAAGTACGGACAGTGGGTACGCGACCATAACGAAGATGGATCTCTCCCATCTCATGTTAAAAGCGTTAATAATCGGTACCCTGCTCCATCTGCTCCTGCTTCATCTGCTCAACGTACTCAATCAGAATCTGGTAAAGGAAAAAGAACGGTCTCATTCAATATGACCTCACTGGTAGGCTCAAAAGCTTGCACACATAATCAGGAAAAGACTGAGAAGGGATAGAGAGGCCCGCTTGTTGATGACGGAGCACCGTTTTCAGTAATTTGGTTTATGGAACTTAATCTGCTAGCTCCAAAACTTGGTATTGTTCAACCTATAGATCTTAATCCTATACCAAGCAGTCTCAACGGTCACTCTCATTGGCAGTATGGTACAGGAGAGCAGAGTAGCGCTGTTTATCGCATCCTCGGTTCAATAGTACTTACTAGTAAAGCTGACTCTGGACGTCAACATCAGATAAAACATCTTGTATTAGAAGGCTCGTCCGAGTGGGTTGTCGGCAGAAATGTAATGCGCAAAGTCAACATGGAACATTTTGAACGCAATTCGATTTCCTTTTTTGTTGACGGGGATCCTGAATACATCTCGCTAATGGACTATCAATTTCTCAGCTATTTTGAGATGTAGTATTTTCTAAAACGAGTCCAAAATTGTGTACTTACCAGTTCAAATGGGAATGTGCTCTGCGATAAAAGCTGGCCCGAAAGCAAATCAGTAGTTGATAAGGTTCAAAAACATGTTTGTGGACACGCCAACTACACAGACTATAGACTGTTGTTTGAAAGAAACAACTCGTGGAACGATGCGGTGGCGTCATACATATCCAATTCAATAGAAGAATGCTCCTCTTGTCGTTCTACTGCCGAACCATAGCCAAATAAAAAAAGTATCCATAAGTTCGCTGAGAAAATAATTTAATGAAATAGTGTGTATTGACCACTTTTATCTTGACAACGTAAGTCTTATGCACAGTATAGACCTCGTTTCCAGGTTCTCAAATCTCATGGCTGTTGATTCAGATACACTCAAGGATGCAGTTGTCGCGTTTGAAGCTTCGTGGGTATCACAATTCTGGTGCTCAGAATCTGTACACGCGGACAAAGCATTTCAAATTGGGGACTGAAGTCCCTTCAAGGCATATTTGAACGATATTGGAATCGAAATCCGCCCTGTACCACCCGGACGGCACAGTAAGAATGCTATTGAGTCAAAACATCTAGTTATCCGCAGAATTTATCTACGGCTGAAACAAGATGCTGGAGAAGCTCATAACAGTCACCTGGCCTCATACAGAGCAGTATCCATATAAAATAGTATATATGGTGATTACACTATGTCTGCTTTTGAGCTTACCAAATGCTTCACAAAGCCAATCCCCGCTACTCCAGCGGACAACGCAATACCCAAAGAGATTATTTCTGCCCATGAGAAACTGCAAGCTAAAAGGAAGCTTGTTCAAAATCTTAAATCAAAGGCCGTTAAAGAACCTCCGCTCAATATTGGTGATCTTGTTGAGATATACTCTAAAAATCAACACGCAAAGAGAGGCGCATAGACGGCGGCCAAACCTATTCTATCCATTAACTATGATGCTAGATCAGTCACGGTTATCGGAAAATATCAGCACGTTCGCACTGTTGCTATTGAAGATTTGCGACTCGCAAAGCTACGAGATGACCTCGCACAGGATGTGCAAGAAGGGATTGACACTCTAGATGAGCTTCTCTTTGATCATACTAGCACAAGTACTGGAAATTTAGATGACACCAATGCATATAATTTCATAATAGAAGACGGTACTGTGTCATCTAAGATTCGTGATGCCGACTTCTCGCATGACGACTCAACATTTTCTCCTGGCATTGGAGATCATATATCAGTCCACTGGCCTGAAAATGAAAAGTTCTACGACGGTGTTGTGGAATCTGTACGAAACGATGGTAGACTAAACATTGCATCAGAAGACGGTGATCACGAATGCCTTGATATGTCAAATGAGACCTGGAAATTTACGAACAAAATGACGGCTAGCTCCGGAAATACCGCCATTACAACACAAGAAACCATAATGGAATTATCAAGTGTTGATGGAGAAGTTCTATCCTCGATGGTGAACTATTTTGGGAACAAAACATTCCTTAAGCACCAAGCACAAGGATTCGAGCAATTCGCTCTCATCAACTCCTATAAGGCCGAAGAAGATAACTTCCTTAAAACTGTAAAACTTGTCCCGAAAAGTCAAGTACCTTATGGTTAAAATATAATCAGCAGTCACACGCTCTACAAAGTCAAACAAAATGATGACGGTTTGCTCAAGCTGAAAGCCAGAATCGCCCCACATGGAAACGAAGACAATCTAAAAAACCTACTGAACAAAGACTGCTCAACATGCACACTGACAGGACTACGGATTGTGGAATCAATAACATCTTTCAATTCATGGACTGTATACAAAGCTGACGTAAAATCTGCCTTCCTGCATACTGGAAAAGCCTATCGGGACGTTTACGTTAGACCTACAAGAGAAAGTCAAATGAAAGTGAACCAACAGTGGCTCCTACTCACAGCTGCCTATGGATTGGTAAATGAAAATGCAAAGAGGCAGAACCAATTAGACGATGTCATGTTTCAACTTGGGCTATCGCAATCTAGGTTCATACCTCAGATCTTCTTAAAAAGAGAGGAAGGAAAATTAGTACTTGTGGTTGCTCAGATTGTGGACGATCTAAAAGCAGTTGGAGTCGATCAAAATGCAAAGATATTATTGCAAAACTTTCACAAAAAATTTGAGCTTGGCACAGTCAACCACGGTCCAGGAAGACTTCGGTTCTTTGGTATAAACACTGCGCAAAACGAGGACTTCACGGTTGAAAAGGATGCTGATGACAAGATGGATGCGGTAACAGAGTATCCATTTTCTAGGCAAAAGCGCAAGAAAGCCGAAGAAAAATTAAAAACCATCGAGAAATCGGTATATGCATCGGTCAACAGTTCGCTTGCATGGATTGGTACAGTTGCATCACCTTTCAGTTCTTTTTATTCCAGTTATCTACAACAGAAGGCACCAGACACAAAGGTTTCTCACATGATAAAGCAGATCAGCATAGTACGGAAGCTAAAGAAACTTGGTACAAATATATCCTACCCTTGCTCAACCGACAAAAATGATTACGAACTAAGCATACTTATTTTATCTGATGCCTCACGCAGTGATGACAACGGACAGATTAGATTTATCACAGGCCTTTTAGTTGGTAAAATGAAGAATAATGCGATTTATCATGCCCTCCCATGAATTTCACAAAAATCTAAGTGCCCTGTGAAAAATGTGCCTGCGGCTGAGATTTTAGCCGCTACGGAAGGTATAGACGAAGGGAAAATGGTTGCGCAAGACTAATGGGAGATTATGGTATTTGAAATCAAAATGAGGCTCTGTGTAGACTCCAAAGACCTCTTCACCTCGTTATCCACACAACGGAACTCTATTGATAGCTCTATTTGCGGAGATGTGAGCTGCATCAGATTCGAGTTTCAGACTGGAGCGGTTGACAAAATTTCATGGGTACATGGAAATGTAAATCTCGCTGACCAACTGCCGAAGAAAGACAGGTAGCTTACAGACCTACTGCAGCTGAACATTTTACTAGAAGATTGTCAGTCGATCTAGAGAAGGTGGCCGAAAGAAAGAGCTCTGTAAAGAACTTTGGCTAAAAGAGGGGGAGTATTAATATGACACTTTTGTCATTTTATGAAGACAAGTAATTTATTACGTCACACCTGTTTGCGTATAATTCAAATGTATCTACTACGTCCGTTGATTTAATATCGTCCCCTCACAACATATTATTACTTGGCAAGCAGTAATAGTCTCATTTGGAATGACGTGTAATTAGTTATTAATTGTACTGTTCTATAATTTCGCTGCTATTTAAGCAGCTAATGCTATACGTTTTTATGTAAATAAAATGGATACGCACTCACACTCGGTGAAAACGTTCTGTTCAAAAGCACTCTCGGTTCTGCGTTTCTGTTTATTTGTTCTGCTCAGTAAGCTCTACGTTCTTGTATTCTTACCTGGTCTGTTCTTATTTTTAGGCATATGAAAGCGGTCTTTGGTTGGTCAGCTGGTTTGAATGGTACTTGTCAATAGCCAGAATATGCATCCAAGGTTGCAAAAATCTTGGCGTCTCCAAGTGACTCAATCCACTCGTTCATACGGAGAAGTGGGTAGCTGTCCTTCACAGAGGCTTGATTAAGCTTCCGGTAGTCGATAAAAAATCGGAGTTTACCGTCCTTCTTGGGCGCGAAGAGGACGAGTGCTGCCCATTCATAATAAGTAGGTTCGATCACTCCGACTTTGAGCTGTTTGGTAACCTCGAATTATTCGATTTCTCTGGTCTTTTGTCCTGACAGATAACTGTAGACGAACGGTTGTTACAATGAACGTGCATTCATAAGGCTCCCCAACCAATACCACCTTACGGAGGTTACCAGTCACCCAGAAGCCATTACCCAATGGTCGCAGTTGTAAAACAGCCAAACTTCAACGATTAATCTGACACTGCTACGGAGCTCAACATTTCTACTATAGACGTCATACGACCGGACATTACCACATTCTAAACCGCGCATAACTTCCGCTTATACCAACTTATTCTCCACTCACCACTATACGACAATCAGGTCGCACAAAATATGTACACCAACACTCGTCGTATGGAGAGCCAGCTTAAAAGACATCAATTCTATGCACCCGACCCAATACGCATCCTGGCCGTCTTCAACCGATTTCGTGGGACATGCAATTCGACTCGCATCCACGAAGGCGCCGCTATATGGATTTTCCTGAGCTTTCCTCACGGCTCCGAACGGGTCAATTTTTAACTTCGGTTGGAAACTGGCGCACACCGCACATCCGATAGATCATCGTTACTCTCTAAATATTCTCTCGTCGTCAACTGTTTGCTGCGTACATACATATTCCTCAGACGACATACTTTCTGCCACCAAATCGGATGCCACGTCATATCTACAGGATCCAAACGACACAACTAGTACCTACACTACTATTCTAGAACGCCAGACGTTCCGATGCGGCATTGTATTCACCCCCGAATGAGTGATATTCATCTTCCTGGAAGATATCCACCTGCATTTTTACAACAGAATATGATCATACCGTTAGGAGCACCCACGGGCTGACGTATATGCCCTAGCTAGACAATCCCACTCCCTGGCCACTCTGATCTCCAATGGGCCAGATCATCTGACTCCTGTATCAATAACACACGCAAGCCCGCCCTCAAATGCAAGCCCCCTTTTTACAGTTTAGGACATAAATGATCCCTCGACGGCGGAGGTTTTTACCACCGTCATGCGCCAATAAAATATGTACGACCAGTCCCTGATGGACAAGGGACCATCACTGTAGTACGCGAAGTACGCGTACTACCGCGGTACTCCCGGGTTTGCTACAAAGGAGACGACCACATCAAGTTAGAGTGCCCATACTTGCAAACGGCTTCCTTTTGGTCTTACGTTGCAAACCGAAACCAGAAATTTCTCTCTTACCAGACTACCCACAATCGAAGAGGTACCCGTCGTCGCGGAAAACCATTTCCCCAACATCGTCCACCAGCTCACCCCCATGCTCCCGCAGACAACACATTACCAAATTCGAAAAAAGTAGGTTATTCGACTAGGGAAACCGAATTCGCTACTTCTCACACTACCTCCTAACTCGTCCACCCCCTAAATCACCACCCCCGTTCATTTTTGGACTCAGCCACACCGATTCTCCACGTCATCCATAGATCCCTACTCAGCCATAGCGCTCTTCTCTAGCCCGAATTCGATCTTTATCCATGGAAACTATAAGATACGGCTGACAATGAGCACAAATACCACTCATCAATAAACTGTCCACGCGGTTCTGGATACCGGAACCGGTATTAATTTGATACATCAGTTTATACAACCCGCACCGAACTGGACACTACAAATAGTAGGAAAACAACTCTCCCCCGTCACTGGAATCATTATGCTCTTTATCCGTATAGGTGATCTAAAAGCCCGATTGTGGCGCGGAATTGTTGGCAACCTCTCCATCCCACTCCTACTCGGCAGCATTCGCCGATCGGTTTATTCGCCAATTATCTTGGAAAAACCGAACGGTTACTCCCTAAAACTCCGCAACTGTACCAATTTTTCAAGTCATTCCCACATTTCCAATGGTTCATAGCGCTGATTCGTCTCCAAAACGCCCCAGTAATGAAAATTCTGATATCGGACAGGCCATCCACCTGACTTGACAGGTGATCTTATAACCACACGACCAGGCAGACTTACTAGACTGCTCCATTTTTCATGGTTTGGAATGGATCATTGCCCAACCATTTTTTCGGATAAAACGCTAGTACTCGCCGACATCGACACGTGTCGCCCGTTCTATAAATGTTGAGGCCTACTCGAGTTTGTTCTACTTTATTAAATAGTCGGATTCCTGTTCTATTCTCTCTCTTGATTGCTTAATCCGATTTTTCCACAATGCCCCTTTTTCCTCTATAAAATGTTAGTGCTTTTTCTCTATTTAGTATCCTGTGTTAGTACCACTTACCTGTTATGTCTGTTTTCTATTGGCTCTCGCCTGGTAAATCCTCCCCTAACGTCCAATGAGAACGTAAAACGGAAATGTACGGATTGTTTGCTTCTAGGTAGCACCTTTACCCGGCCCTGGGTTTGCAGTCGAGACGATTACCGTCGCGGAGTACGCTGACTGGTAATGATTTGTATCACGCCTAACTTTTCAGCTAGCGGTACTTGTTGACGTTAATGTCGGGGTGTTACTTGCCTATTGCAAAACGGAACGGGTTTGGTTGTTAATTGTAATTCGGTGTCAAACTTCAAATTTTCACTTTCCTCCCCGTCGGGGCCGGTATTAATACTCTTTTAGACTCAGAATTGATTCTATGAAAGTGACACGTGTAATAGCATTGCATCTCCTGTTAGTAGAATATAACAAAGGGATTTCTTTCAAGTTACTGATACACGTGGATTTTGTCACACGTGGAATCTGATACACGTGTAAAGTAAGTATACCGGCGACCGCTATTAAAGTGAGTGCCATGATTAACATGGGTTCCTGTTTAATGTGGCCCACGTTAATCACTGCCCCTCTTCTCTCAAATGTCGGTTGATATTGGATCTATAACGTCTAGATTTACAACAGTTCAGTATTCGGACATTTATATTTGAAGGTTTAAATTTAAAACTCATTTAAAAATCGAAGAGTCACAAATAATAAACTGAAAACACCTTGAAGTCTTGAAGGACATTCACAAATCACCTGAGCTCGTGCAGAGAACGAGTTGTTCCCCATCATCAGCTTCATTGAAATGACCGGACCGATTGAACGTGCGCTTGCTCGTGCAAAGGCTTTGCGAAATCAAAACCGTTCGTCTGTATCAACAGAATCAAATAACAGCAGTAATAATGCAATTGGCAGTGCCCATAGTGCTTCTAATTTCCAAATTAAGAAAGTACGTAAGCATATGAATAAAATTTCTGAAAGATACAAGGCGACTTTGTGGATGGTTGAATATTCCAAAGAAAACGGTGACCAACATATCATATCAAAGTGTGTCAAAAAATTTCCGTCTTATTTTCGAGGTAGTGACAAGCCAAACCTCCAGAAAGAAAGTCGTTGGTTGCGAAATAGTACTGAATCGTTAGCACTTAAGGAAGAATCAAAACATTTATGCAAATTTAGTATGTCATCCATGAGATCTCAAAAACGGCTTGAAATGAAGGTATTACCTGGTAGAGGTCCAAAGAGAGCTCAATGCGTTCTTGATATTTATAAGGAGCTTAGAGAAGATTTTGAGATGCTCAGATCAGCAGGTGTTAAATTTAACGGATCTCTTCTTCGTCCCTATGCTTTGGTAATAATTGAAAAGGCCCCGACCGGTTCTTCATTTCATCGAAGTGTTGGAAGCAACGGAAAGCCGATCGCAGAATGTATTATTTATCGTTGGATACAGCGATTTATACAGGCAAATGGTATTGTACAGCGAGTGCAGTGTGGGAAGTTGATGGTGAGTCCTGAGAAGAAGCTTTTCATCGAGAAATCTATAGCTTTTTATTTAGGCCAAGTAAAACCCGACTTCAGTTCAGGTGTGTTGCATGAGAACTGAATCAAAAACGCTGACGAAACACGTTTCGTGGTTAACATGGACAGTGGAAAAGCACTTGGTTTGATCGGAGACAAAGAGGTTAGGTATGCTGATGTTATTTCAGGAGGAGAACCGATAATGATGATGGTAAGAGTAACAAGGGGTCCTCGTGCATGCATTCAATCTCCAATGTTGATATTCAAAAAGATAAATCGCTCTTATCCAATTAGAGGTGTTCCTGACAATGTTACTGCTGTTTCATACCGATCCTCTCCAAAAGTATGGATGGATTATGACACGTGATGTAAATGGCTTACGGAAAGGCGTGCACTCCCAGTTCAATCCAGTGAACGAACGTTGTTTGTTGACAACGGCCCATCACATCTTGTTAATGATCACGTCGCTGATCTTTTGAAAAAGATAAATACAAAGATCAGAAAACTCCCCGCTAATTCAACTGAATCAACTCAACCAGCTGACTCTTTTATTATTAAAAATATCAAAGAGTGCTTGGAAAATAAATGGGATAAGCATAAGTATGATTGTATTCGTAGGGACCAATGGTAGAACTCATATCAAAATAACAGCGATGGCAGCAGGAAGCTTTTGAACCCTGACAAACATTTCTTTCTGAAATTGGCTTCAGGTGCTGTGCGTGAAGTCAATAACATGAAGGATAAGCATGAACTATCGTACTCACGGAAAGCGATGATCAGGACAAGAATTTCTCTTAACATTGATGGGTCGTGGTCTGAGTAGCAGCTCAGTGATGAATTGCAATCAATCGTCTCAAAGCACAGAAATAACATTAACGGCGAACCGGTCAATCCGGAAGATGTCGAAACAGAAAGTGAATCAGAAGACGAAAGGAATGCAGAAGAGCAAGATATTGATCTGACTTAAAACAAATATTAAATGACTTGATTTCCCTCTCTCTTTACGATTTGCCTGAAACCACATTATTGAGGAAGTTCCTTCTTTTAATGTGGGTTCCTGATTAACATGGCCCACATTAAACACTGCACATCCCCTCTGAACGTCGTGTTCCTGTATAATGTGGCCCACTTTAATAGCGGTCGCCGGTGTAGGTAACTACTATTGTACTGCAAATGAGATGTACTGTCTGATTTGTCACGCGATCCGCGACTGTTTTACCTGTGGTCGTTTTTTCTTGACGTCTCCTTTATTACCCCGTTATCCTTCCACTGTAACCATCCCATTGCTTGACACGCAAATCGTAAGATGAATCAACAATAAAAATATATGCAAAATGTTTTCCTCTCCAGTGCACGTTCTAGAAACACTCCAAGATCTCCAAAGAATTCCGCGCTCCAGTTGATCTCATATCTCCTGTGGCCGTTGAACACACCGTTACGGGATATCCATTCACACCCGCGTCTGCCTCGATCCATGATGAATGCCTGACAAATGCGCCATTTTTGATATGAATACCGCTATTCAGGAGAGCGACTAACAATTTTAAACTTCCGATTGGCGGACACACGTCCAAGTTGTCGATCGTCTCAAACCGCATCAGATAAGACCTTCTAAAGGTGATACAACCGTTTTACCATATGTGGGACGGTCTCCTTCGTAAAATCACGTCCGCCAAACATCGGATTGAGCCTCAACAGGACGTGACAATCTTTTTATAAATGACGTATCACCGGACCGGAACAACGAGAAACTAAACGTACTGAAGTTCCACACATGCTCAAAGCCGATGTAATCGAACCCACAAATACTTAATGGGAGTCTTCGTTTGCCTTCGAGACGAAAAAGGACGGCTCTATACGCTTCTGTTTTGACTACTGCCTCTTAAACTCCGTTACAGTTGAGGATTTATACCCCATACCACTGATGGATGAATGGATCGATTACCTTGGGGACGCTAAGATATTCAGCACCATTGATTACAATTAAGCCTACTAGTAGACCCCTGTTCTGAATCGGACCAGGATAAAACGGATTTCATCAGTAACCAAGGTCTCTACCGCTTTAAGCGAATGATGTTCGGATTGAAGAATGCACCAGGTACTTTTCAACGTGCCATAGACATTATCCCCTCCTCCGTTCGGTGCCAATCCGCTCTCGTCTACCTCAATGATATTACCATCTTCTCTTCCGATATTCAGAGTCACCTCAAACAGGCACATAGATCCTTCAACTTTTATCTGATGCCGGCCTGTGGATCAATCTGAAGAAGTCTTTCTTACTCCAGGAATCTGTTGAATACCTTGGCCATGTCATCCGTCCCTGTAAATTAAGCGTGGCCTCTAAAGCTATCGAGGCCATAAAAGTGATGCAGCAAGCGACAACGGCAACTCAGTTACGGATTTCCTAGGACTCTGTAGCTTATATCGCTGATTCGTCCGGAATTATGCCCAATGGGCCTCCCCGCAGGCGCATGCTAAGAAAGAGGAAGCCCACGAAATTCCCAACTTTTTCCGATTCGGAAATGACGGAATTCGCCAATCTCAAGGAGAAACTTCACTTCCCTCCTGTTGGCCTCTGTCACGCATTGGAACCCCCTATACAGTTGAAACGGATAACTGTGACAACAAAATCGGCTGAGTATTGATACAGGAGCAACCCGATTACAAAACGCTCAATCCGATCAGTTCTTGGTCCCACAACCTCAACCAAGCCGAACGGAATTATGATACGACTCATCGCGATTGCCTCTCAATCATGTTGTCGAATGGATGATATAGACTATATATAACTGTGAGTTAATGTGACAAAGACGTGTGGCGTGTATGATGACGGTAGAGATGATGAAGATCATAGTGAGAAGATGGCGGTAGAGATGATGACGAAGATAGAGACGATGAAGATAATAGAGAACGATGAAGGTAGGGATGATGATGACGGTAGATATGATGAAGATGGAGAAGACGGTGACATCATGACAAGAGGGGAGAGCAGGTTCAGGCGACGCGGCGATGTTAATAATAATGATAAGGGGAAGGGATGGAGGACCATCACGAAGGAGAAACGGGAACACTCACCGGTAAATATAAAGATAATGACGCATAAAAGAACTAGGTGTCGACGTAAAACATCGATAATAAGATTCGTGGGACGGAAGCGGGAGGTGTCGATGACGATGAGAAGTTGATAGTGATGATGATATTAAAAGAAGATGAACGATGAGAAAAAAAGAAAAAAGATAAACGATAAGATCGACGAAGAGAATGACGGAAGTACCACAGGTAAGAAGCGAAGAGAGAAGGTTATATGTGAGAGGTTAGATATGTATAAGGGACGATAGTATATACAGTGTCATGGGAAATACAGTACACAGCAGACTCCGAATAATTCATATTTTTCAAATAGCGATGAATTATTTCTGATACACGTGTTTCGAAGTTTAGTAGAATGTACCGTAGAAATTTGATCACTTACTAACAGTAGGATCCTACTACACGTGTATCCACATTCGACCCGTTTCGAATTATTTCAGATTCATTATATATAACGCACCTCGTCAGTGGAAAAGAATAATTAAAAGGATCGACATTATTACGACAAACCGGACCCGACACACTAGAAACTTTCCATCGAGATGTAAAATTGAACAGGAAGGAGAAATCTGACCTAAACATGCCAAGGCTGGGTAATCGCCAGTGCTACGAGCAAAAGGTAAACCCATGCAATCACTGCGTGTCTGTTTATCTGCCATCTGCGATTCGAATCGGCGAAGATACAATCTCCTGTCTTGGATCAAAATTCCGAGAAGGATACTTAACTGTATCAGGGGCTAGATCACCATCCGCACTTCATTTGAGTTGCGAAGAATACCAACACACTTTACTTGATAAAGAACCCATTTTAATAATACCAATATATATTTAAGCGACTCATGTAGCCTCGACGGTGGCTCATTCGACACTAGGAGACGACCAGGACGCAGAAAGGCGAAACTCGACGAACGATGGAATCGGTGACATGGGCAAATGGAGAAAAAAGAAAATCTGTAAAAGGCCTAATATGATAAGGGACGGTGCAATTAACACACAAGGGTGTCACACGCATACAATATAATATGGGAACACAATTGACACTATATCCAGAAATATATGTACTCAATTCACATAGTGAACACTGTACTGTAGACATATCACCACCCTCCACACTACGCTCATAATTGTATGCGACCAAAATCCGACCCACTCAAACTGCACTGCAATAGGACCTTTCCATAATTTCTGGATGGTATTATTTTCTTTGATTGTCTGATTATTTAATTAGAACAATTGAGATTCAGCAACTGTCCTAATAAACGTATCTGAAAACATCCCAATTGATCCAGACATTGTTATTTAAATCCCAACTGAAAAGGACAGATAAATGATAATAAAGATAGATATTTACAGACATTAACCAGAAGTGCAACCGCGATACAAAGCAACCCGCCGTTCACTTCGAGAGATTGACTAAACATGGCGAGAGAGATCGAGCCAAAAACACACCCGAGGACAGGTCAATACTGGTTGCAAGGAGCCAAGTGTTCCCTACACCACGACCCGTGCCAGAGCACTGTCGACTGTAAACCAGAGTCGACGAGACTATTACCGTGACCTCAGCTCAGGATACCAGCTATACTACATAACTCTAGTAGGGTGGAGGTAACTGGTATGAAGATCTCGACAATGGTATTAACATTTATAATACATTGTCAGAGATATTCCAAGTCACAGAGGCAAAGAAACTGAAATACGTCCAGATGATGTTAAAGGACGATGCTTTCAATTATTATGCTAACAACGTGAGAGGGTGTAGGGATTTCGAGGATGCAATGAAGATGATGAGAGCTTAGTATAATTACTATGATAAGAACTCCAGGGTATTATTCAAATGGCAGACGATGCGGATATCACAGGAGATGAATGATGACCTAGAAGAGTCCGAGTTGATCGTATTTCGTAAATTAGTAGCCAAGCTGATGACGCTCCAAAACCAGCTCGACGAGACGTACCACACCGATGGATTACTAAGTGACGGACTACTCACCGCGGATGATATACCAAATATCCAGACCACCCCTCGCGACAGGATGCCGTGAACAAGTCAACAGGCGGTGAATAGGGTGGCAAATCAGTTGAGTGACAAGCTGATTTTAGCAGGTAGCGGATAGGCATGTGCCGCAATTTACGAGAATCATGGGGATGATGGGGTGCATTACTCTCTAGGCAAATACTATGGAGGAGATGCTAAGAAGGACACTAAGAAAACTTCGTCGAATCAAGCCACCAGAGGAAGGCCATCGTACAAAATGCGCCTCTGCCCAGAGTAGATGCGCGTGAAGGTTTGTTTCGACTGTGGAGAGGATCACAAAGAGAACACCAGCATAGCTGAGACGAAGTTACGGCCGCTATCAAAAAATTGAATGCCAATCACCCCAAGGCTCTACTAACGGTAGAGAATCTGGCAGCGGTTGTTCCCATGACGGCAAATTCGGACAAAGAGAACGATGAAGAAGATGGCGCAAGGTAGATTGGAGGTGACGAAAGTGAGGATGACACCGAGATTAACTTTATGGTAAAAGACGTCCCTGCTGAGTTGGCGAAATCGTCATCCACTACCGCTTTTGACCACGGTAGGTCCAACCCAAAGGACATGTCGTCTGCTATCATAACGATGAATAGCCACCTCCGAGCTGACGGTACAACGAACTTCAACGGCATCACCATAGAAACGGCAGAAAACTGTAAGTCAATGATGAGCAAGTTCCAATATGTCACCTACCAAAAGGAATTTGGGGGAAGGTCCCCATTATACCACCCACTGGGTGGTCGCTAGCAGCAAGAAGGGGTTGAGGGGAATAGGAGGCCTTGAGAGGGTGATGGGTGAAGCCACAATACAAATCCCATACCACCAGTTTAATTTGATAATTGACGTGGACTGTGCGATAATGGAGGATAAATGCGCTGTCGATGGTAAACCATCGAGCCCTTCCAGTCCGTGCGAAAGAACGCGTGATGACGAGACGCGGAGATGAGGTGAGAAACGATGCGCAACGAGGGACGAGATGACAAGCGCAGAATTAGATATGAAAGATATTAGAGGAAGATGAAGGAAGGACGAAAGCAGTAATGATTTAGAGGAAGAAGAAGGGAGGACAAAAATAATTGCAAAACAGAGGAAAGAAAAATATGAGGTAGGGTGCATACAAGTGATGATAAAAGGAAGGCATAGGTGGCGTTTAAGGTGGCCGCTTACACACTGTGTGACTTGGCAAGTCATGTAACACAGCACACACTGTAGTCTGAATAATCAGAATTAACATTCATATAGCGAAGAAAGAATTTAGATTACACGTCTTTTGGAAGAACGTACTGCAATAATTTGACCGCCAAATGACAATAACATTCATCCTACAGGTGTGGTCTGTTTTTACTCCGAACGTAATCTGAAATAATTCAGTATACATACCAAATATCCGATGAAGAAATAAAAATAAAGGTTTTCAGACAATTATACAATTTTTCAACTTTGATAACTCACCCTGGAGCGAAACCCTGATCCAGATCCAAAGACAAAACACCACGCCTGCGACGGAATAACGATCATTCAGCAGAGCAAAGGGCGACTTAACGGCCGCTTTGTAAACTTCAACGTACGGGAGTTTACGGGGTTACTGGCTATACCCAGGCACACATACTGGCAAAGGCACTCAACCGTGTCAGAGAATTGGGCCGATCTTGCATTGCTATACAGTATTCCTGCATATCGATAGAGTCACTATAATCGTTGCATTCGCTATTACTAACCTAAGTAATAATAATATTATTACTATTACTATTGAGAACCCTATTTCTATTGAGAACCTATTCGCTATTGCTATAGCTATCCTGTTAACAGACCGAACACTGACCTCCGTATAACTTGACGTAGCAATTACCAATTTCGCTCCCAGACTTAGTAGGAGAGAAGATCGATTTAGGTAGACATCGACAGTTTAAACTTTATATATATAAAGAGAATGACTCACGGAAACCAATCGAAAGGAAACTCCTCGAAGTTCCACTGAGCTCAAAAGGAGAGTGAAGAATTGCGCAAGTCGCTCAGAAAAGAAGAGAAAGAGCCGCTTTTCCCTGAAGGTATAGAATGTATCCTCAAAAGGAACGAGAAGAAAAAGATACCTCCATACGAAAGGATCCCTCCAGATGAACAAGAGACGGAAGACGAAAACGAAAAAGAGACGGAAGACGGAAACGAAACCGTACAAGAAGATAACACATCGTCACTAGGCAAGACATCCAGTACGTCAATCACAGAACCACAGACACCACCACATCCAAATACAGGACCAGTTTTCATCTGAAATGATGGAGATTCCACATCTTACCCAAACGTCTCTGACGACCCAGAACTCATACGAACGGAATCGACAGTCGAAGAAAATTAATTACACAAATTGAAACTAGAAAAATATACGGAAGAGGTATTAGCAGCGTATAAAGAGACCGGAATGGAGGGAGAAAGGTTATGGGAGGACTTCATCATGGCTTTCCGACCCCAAACTATAAATCTTTGGAAAAGAGGGACAGTGATAAAATGGTATGACTTCCTGACTCAAAACGGGATATACCTGGCAAATGAAAGAAGAACACGTAAAAGCCAATCAATGATAAACATACTATATCACGATAAGTATTATCCGCTACCAGATTACGATAGTGTGGAAGATGGAAAAGAAAAAGACGGAGAGAAAGAGAAGGCCGAATATGAAGCTGAAGATTTAAGGAGGGCCGAAGCAGTAAGGATGGTAATTGAAGAACAAGAGAAGAAAGAAATTGAAGAAGAGAATAAGCAGAGAAATATGAAATAAGACGAAGACAAAAGAAGAAAAGACGAACAAGAAAGGCAGATGAAGGTAGAGGTGGAAATGAGGGAAGCAGAAAAGGCACAATCAGATCGACATCAGTTGAAGGACCATTATGTTCACCAAGAACGTAGACATAAAATAATCATTAAAAGACGAGAGGAGAACGACAGAAAATCTGAAAGCTATGGGTCGAAAGAAATGACGACTCCAAATATCGGTCAACCAGGAGACGGTCCTCGAAGTGACGACGACGATGATCCCAAGAAAGGAAGTGATGACAGGGACTCAGAAGATAGAAGAAGAGGAGGGTACCATACCAGAGAACAAAGGGGGCTATATGGATTTAGGATATTACCAGATAAAATCCAGTACCAGCAAGAGAAAAGAAAACTTGGGATAAACGGGCTCATGAGAGCATTTGTAGGAAAGCCCGGATTTAAAGGAAATTGGGATGAGGACCTAAACAACACCATAAACGTGTTTGATACGCTCGCAGAAATGTGCGAAGTCAGCGATGATGATAAGCTAAAGGGGATCCCAGTGATGTTAGCTGGAGACGTGTTGAGGTATTATGCCGTGAATGTAAAATGATGCAAGAAATATACTGACGCCAAGAAGAAACTTAAAAGCTGGTACAACGGCGACGATAAGAAAGATCGTATACTAGCAACTTGGAAAAACATGACCCTATCGAAGGCCATGTCAGAAGAACCAGAAGAATCTGAAGTTGGCGTGTTCAGGAAATTTGCAGAAAAACTCAGCTCGCTTTAAAAACAGCTAGATAATTCTTACCACATAGATTTCTTCCTTCGCGATCGGCTCCTTACATTTGTAGATATCACATCAATTCAAGCGCAACTCCGCGACCGAATACCATCTACAAGACAAGAAACGGTAAACAGAGTTTCAAACCAGCTCAGCGACGCAAAAAAAGCGGCGGGTAGTAGCTCAGCGTGCGCAATCGACTACCAAGATGAAACTAGAGTTAACTATTAGCTGGGTAAAGCATTTGGTGGCGATGCGAAGGGACCCTCAAAAACCGTTAAAGAAGAGAAGTAACGGAGGACGACCACCTTATCCCAAGAGACTCTGTCCGGATTGGATGAAGGGTGTCAAAGGTTGCTTCATCTGTGGCGAAAACCACAGAGAAAACCAGAGACACAACAGGGACGAAGTGACAGAAGCGGTAAATTAACTGAAGAACAGTCGCTCCCAAGCTCTGTTGATAGTGGAAGACTTGGAGTCAGTTGTGACTATGGTATTATCACCTGATGATGAGAACTAGGATGAAGCAGATGCTAGGTGGGTAGACGAGGATGACGGCGAAGAAGATGGGGAGATCGCATATATGTCGACTTAAACAAGCGAAAGGTTTGAGGCCGTGTTATGCAAAAACGCATACACGCACGGACGGACGTTTAAACAGAACATCGCTGTAGCCATTACATCAATGTTTAACAATATCAGACATTGTGAGAATGGTATATAGTTCGAGGGGATTACGTTGATACAGCTGCTAATCGCAAATCCGTGATGTGTCTAAGCCAGTACAAGCCATACGAAGTTGAATTCGGAAGGAAGATCCCCATCAGGCCAAAAAACAAGAGGAAATTAAAAGGCATAGGTGGTTACGGTAAAATAGTCCGCGAGGCGACAATTTTTATCCCATTTAACCGGTTGAATGTGATAATAGAGGTGGCTGTAGCAGTAATGAAGAACTTCTGTCCTTCATTGCTGAGCAACCGGAATATGATCACCAATTGCCTTGACATCAGTCTCCAGGGCAGCTACTTACACATAGAACACCTTGAAGAACCACTCATATTGGATAATTTCTTCTTCACGTATAAATGGACGGCGGATGACACACCTCATTAATTGTATACGGAAGACGAACTGAGAAAGATCCACCGCAGCTTCGTACATTCTAGTGTACGGACCACCCACAGCCTTTTAAAGAGGGCAAACTTGAATGAGCTCCAAGATGGAATACTAGACCAATTGGAGGAATTATCAAACTATTGCAAGATGTGCCAAGGAAATGCTTCAGCTACACGTAGATTCAGGTTGACTGTTGGAACGGAAGATTTCCGTTTTAATCATCGAGCAATAGTAGACACCATGTTCTCGGACGGGAAGGCCGTCATTCACTTAGTTGATGAAAGTACACATTTCCAAGCAGCAAGTTTTCTAAAATCGCAAAGTGCATCGGAGATCTGTAAGTGCATCCAGAGATTATGGATATTGGCCTACATGGGGTCACCAGATTTTCTGGCAGTAGACCATGGCAGCGCATACATATCCAAGGAAACGAGATCCAATATGGATACAGCAGGCATCAAACTCGAAGAGGCGCCCATAGAGAACTCAGGATTTATTGGCATCGTTGAAAGATATCACGGACCGCTGCGTGCCGTATATAATAAACTGCCCTCAACACTCGAAAAAGGAGAAGTCACCAACGCGAAATGTCTGCAGATGGCCATTTACGCTGTAAATGTAACCATGGGACCAGATGGTTTGTGTCCCGTGTTACTAGTATTTGGCGCATAACCACGCCCGGCGAGAAGATCACCTTCGCCCAAACAACTGGAAAGACAGATGGCTATTGAAGAAGCGAAGCATGCTGTTGAGTTGGACCAAGCCAAACGCAGAATATTATTCGCGTTGCTGCATCCTCAGAATACAAAAGCTAAAGAGAAATCCATACAATTGCAAAACCTGCCATCAGGATCGCCGGTGATGGTATATCAAACAAAACCAAAATGTTGGGAGGGGCCATTCAAATAAATATCGGCTGATGGTGATACTGTGGTTGTTAAAATGCCAAGAGGACGACGAATATTTTGTAGTACCTTCATTAAGCCATACGTAAAACCGTTATGAGGAAGGGAACCCGACTTCATAAACAAAAACAGCCAACAAGAAGAAATCGAAAGGCTCACGGAAGATGAAGCACAATTGTCAGTAGAAATCCATGGGACAACTAAAGTGGATCTTGGAACTCAATCTAGAAGGGCTCGCTGGAGGAGAAGGCATTTCAGAAATCACGTAGGGCAGAGTTAAAAGGTTTGATAAGGGACTGCACTTTCATCGCAATTAATGAATCAGAGCTAAAAGGAAATACCAGGATATTCGGATATCGGTCCATCAATGAACTTAAGAAGGTCGGTGATAACTTAAAATTGAAGAGTCGGTTGGTAGCTCAAAATTACGCGGATGAAGACGCTAAATACATACCTACAAAAGCACCAACAGTACAAATCTTCTCACAACGCATCGCACTTTCTCTGGCTGCATCTCTCCCGAACATGATCGTCTACACCCACGACATAATCCAAGCTTACATCCAGTCAACCTCCGAACTTGAACGAGATGTTTTCATACACGCCCCGGCCGAACTTGGGTTACCACCTGGATATATCTTGAAAGTCATTCAGCAATTATATGGGATACCAGAATCAGGTCTTCACTGGTATCTCACATATTTATACCATCACGTAGGCGTCCCAAGTATGAAACGATCGACTTAAGATCTTTGCGTATTAATCAAGCACCAAGACGGAAAGATTAACGGCTTGATACTCCTCCAAGTTAATGAATCACTAGGGATTAGAAGCAAGGGGTTCTTTTCAGAAGAGGAAATAGTATCCAATGCATTCAGATGAAAAGAGAGGACGATAATTGGAGAAAACCCCATATATTTCAACGGAATAATGATACAGAAACAACCACTGAATCACTTTTCCACATCACAAGGAGACAAGATTACAAAACTGTTGAAAGGCACGCACCAGAAGGTATTCAGAAGTCAACGATCAGCAGCTCAATACAGATGTTTCTGATGATGGTGATGCAGATTACGCGGATGCTGATGATGCTGATGTGATATGTTGCTATTGGTGTTGATGATACTGATGATAATGCTAATGATGATGTTGCTAATGATTACGTTACTAATGATGATGCGTCCATTGATGATGACAATAATGATGATGTTGACGTAAGAAGATGATATAGCTAAGAAGATGCTTGTGTTTGTAATGATGAGTGGATGAAGTCCTTGAGGACGGTAACTACATGATAATGGAATGTGCGTAAGGACGCAAGAAAAATCCTACGAATATCAGAGTAGTACGGAGACGCGTGCATGGACGAAGGATGATTGTGGACGGAAGTAACCCAGGGAAGGAAAAATACGAACGCCCGAAATTGAAAACGAATTGCGCACAAAAGGGTATCAACCATAGGGTGCTTGAAAGTCAAAATAGTACAATCCAGAAATCGCGGGAGGTCACCAAAAAATGTTGCCAATTACCATACGTGTAACTGTACAATACAGTAGAGCAGGGAGACATGACAGCATTACATGCAAGACGATGATAACCACCGACCGCAGTACCCACATGCACTTAGATAATTCAAGGAAGTACGAACGGAATGTACTGTACTGACACGTTGGAGACGACACCTACTAGATATGTAGGGACACCTTTACAGTGCCACAAGGGACAGAGGGTTACACCATGCCAGACTGGCGGACAAAAGATTCATGCGAATCTAAAAATACGAAGCGACACGTGGGAGATAACAAGAAATAGGATTGTAATATCTAATTCAGCAATTAGTATCGAATCCTCGACTATTAGTTGGAACACATTACACGTGTTATTATCATTCATTTTTCCGTCAAAAGTGGTATACATACCGTCATGTGAATCAGGACGATGAACTTTATATAAAATGTAGACATTTTACGACAAACCCCAGAACCACAGCTTTCAATTTGAAGCAACCTTCTCACTGTGAAGTATCCTCGGAGTAAGAGAGATCTTAACCGAACAAGAACAAGGACCGGTTAACTCCAGTCGTGAGGAGCAATAGAAGTCCCCACGCCGAAACTCGTGCCAGATTGCTGTCGATCCCATTCTAATCGACGGAGCATTAGAGTAAAAGCAGATGGCCCGGAAAACCACTTGATTGTGGTAGGTATACTGGTTTTACCCGATTGCCCAAGGCCTGCGTTATCTCATATTTTTCCCACTTACTCACGTGTTTATCATTCCAT